>PVLD010007856.1:0-88170 GCA_004027595.1 Dinomys branickii | reverse complement strand
TCTGACTAAATTTGCATGTCTGTATATGGGTTCATACATTTACACTTTGAAGATATCAACGGATAAAGCAATAACCACTGTTGAGACCATATCACCTTGTCTATAGATTAGTTGTGATTGTACTATTTTTATGATAATTGGTGTCTGTTTGTCAATATGTTTTTGTACTTTTATGTTTTTAAAATTAAAAAAACGAAAATGAAACACAATTTATTAAAAAGTCAAAGAGGAAGACTAAGCACATACACGAAATAGTATGTAATATAAAATATTTACAATCTAAGAAATAATTGGTATTATAGCTGCAAATTTTAATGATTGTGAGAAAGGCCGAAAAAAAATGACTCCTAAAATGGAGAATAGAAGGCAGAAAATTTTATAGCAAAAAATTTTCGTTGTACTATTGATGCAGAATTTTAAGTTTGTTGCCTTCCCCCAGATCAGCAGACCTAGGGACACCTCTGCTACCTTTGTTTCTGCCAATTAGGTGTAAAAGACATACAAGATTTCACTGTTGACGACTTTTAAAAGTATGACTAATTGCTAAAGAAATATATGTATTTTGTGGCTTTAGCTCTTTCTTTTTTTAGTTGTACAAATTCAGCATATCTCTCAGCTTTATTATTATTAACATCTGTGGATTGGGAGCCATGTCAAATATTTGAGATTTCCCAATTCATGGACTTTGGTTTCCTGTTTTGCCTTTTATTGTGGCGGGTCAAGAGAAGTTTGCAATTCTTTTCAGATAGACTTTGAAATGAAATTTGAATACTTTTTCATTTTTCTTTCCTGTACTCATGCACAAAAATTCACCTGAATTTTTTTCTTTAGTCATTAGCAATCCACCTACTTTTATTTTGTTCTTACATCTTATAAAATCCTGTATTTACTATGAATACAGTGGGGGAACGGAATTTGTTCATAATGATTCATTCGTCCACCCTGCCAGTTTTTCCAAGACAGACTATGGACTGCTTAGCTGTATCAGGGAAAAAAATTCTGCTCCACTGTGTTCTGCCTGCTTATTCTGAATCTGACAAACTCACAGATATGTTAAATATCAGTAATGGGAAAAAATGACATTTCTCTTACAAATTTAACTGGTTTCTTGTTATTATTTTTACTCTTTTTTTGTCCTCTCCTCCATCTTTGTCTCATAATGTCCAGGACTTGTACCATTTTTCTTATTTACCATTTCCGCACTTGGTAGAGTTGAAAGGCCAAATGAACAAACACAGGGTTTCTGTTATTCCACCCAATCACAGGACAGTTATTTCCCTGCAGAATAACTGGCTTAAGCAAAAAGAACAGAAAACAAAACAATTTCATCATGTGCAGCTTTGCTCGACTTTTTCAGAAACAGCCCCTTTTCAGAAACCAATCTGAGTAACAACTGTTGGGAGTAGCCACCTGCTTACGGAATAAATGAAGAAGCAGCAAAAAAATTTTAGTTGTTGCACTAGACAGAAAGAGAACTGTGGTTTGACTGTTTCCTGAGTACTTATTCTAGTTTTCCTGACAGTAAGTAAAACTTTGATTTTTTTGCATTATGCCAAATATATGGATGGACACTGTGAAATCAGTCTATTTTTCAGATGTTTCCAAATACATGTTTTACAGTAAAAACTTAGTGGACAAATTCTTGTATTTTTTCCAATCCAACATTTATCACATAGATAAACAGTAAAGTATGGAAAAGTAGTAAAATTAGCTTTTGTATTAACTGAGGGGGAATTGTGTCAATATTATGATTTGCAAATTTGAGAAAATAACTAAAGTGGGGTATTATAAAAACTAAAAACATGATATTCTTGTTTATTTGAAACCATTTAGGCATAAAGTACTTTCTCTTGTAATTTTCTTCTTCTTTAAAGAAATGTTTTGTAGTTTGTTTCTTGACTTATTCTGAGACTTCTGAATTCAGGAAAATTGAGAGAAATCATTTTATATTCCTGTGTCTCAGAATCAAGTTTCAAGTAATTTGAGCCTAGATTATTAGTCCACATCCTACTTGTTAAAACTTGTTTACTTCATTCTGAATGTAAATACTTTCACTGTAGTTATAGCTGTTGAAAATAATTTGTCATTCAGATAAATTCAAATGGAATTATGAGTTTAATTTGAGTAGCCTTGGGATTTCTATTAAAATATGATAAACAGGAAATAACGACTGAGATATAATTTAATTATTATATTCACATTGTTGAATTCTGATAGGAAGTAAAAATATGAGGCTGGCTTCCAGATTATATAAGCTCTTAACAGTAGATTTTCCATGTAGTGCTCTCCTATCATAAAATTGTGATAATAATCATTCTAATTCTCCACCCTAACTTACTACCAGGTAGCTTCAAGTGAATATATGAATATTTGAGGTGAAATTTTAGTTATTGAAATAATATTTGAAATCTTTTCAGCTGTTTGTAAAGCTGTTTGTAATCATTTTCAGCTGTTTCACTGTTTTAATGGAAAATAAAATCAACATTTTTCTCCTAATACTTCTTTTTCTGCTTTATTTTCTCTTTGTTCATTTAATGCACAGGTGAAATGAACAAAAGACAGACAAGCATATATCAGCAAGCTCAAGCTCTTCTGCATAAGAATTTTCTTAAGAAATGGAGGATGAAAAGAGAGAGCTCATTGGTATGTCTGGAGGTTTGCCTCTATTTACACTTAGCACTCTTATTGTTTAGTGGTTTCAATGTTATATTTTAATTATCAGACTGTATTTATAGATTTTCTGTATTTATAGGTTTTCTATAGTGGCATTTGTTTAATTAAGAGACTTACAGCAGTTCCTGAACAATAACATAGAACTGTAAAGAATAAAAGTATTATACATATTTAAAGAGATGAAGTTAAAATTTAATGATATGGTAAATTATGGCCAAATGTAATAGCCACCATATATTATACAATAAATAAGTAAAAAAAATTTTTTTTAAAGTTTTAGAGCCAAGAAATAGTAAAAATTTGCCTATTATAAATTAAGAATTTTTAATTTTGTGGTTTTAGATTAAAGGCTATTAACTTTCTGCTTAAAGATTATTCTCAAGAATTATAACAAAGTAACACCACTGTTGGTTTGAAGTAATCAAATGGTGGGCCGATGACAGGTGACTAACCTACAACTTCACGGCTTCACAGAAGGAAAGTCACTGGCAAAAGTTTGGTAGTATCGCAGTGGATTGAATGAGTGGAAGAATCTTCCCTAATCATTCAGGGACTAAACCTTCTTCATGTAGGAGCTCTACCATCTTCCTAGATCATGGAAATATCCATGGAATCCTCTGAATCCAATCAGTAGATCAAGAAAAAGATGAGTTGAAACAGAAATAATATAGAGGGTTGTGTTTGGCTCCATTAGCCAGTCCTGAAAAAAGCACATAGAATTCTCTCTACATCCCTTTGGCTAGAACTAAATCATTCATTTGGTTCCACTTAACTTTGGGACCCTAGGGATGTACTCTAGCATTGTGTCAAGAAGAAGAGATTATTCATATTGGTGATCTACTGAAAGTCTCTACATTCAAGCCACTCAGGTCCTTCAGTCCTTCCTTCTCCTCCTCCATTTTTTTTTCTTGTTTGTTTGCTATTTACTGGGGATTATACCTAGATAGCACTGAGCTACATCTCCCGGTTTTAAAAAAAAAAACTTCTTGTAGAATTTGGAGTTGCCCAGGAGAACCTCAACCTTATGATCTTTCTCTCTCAGCTTTCCCAGTAGCTGGGATTATAGGCATGTGCCACCGTGCTCAGCTTATTTTATTTTCTAATACAATGATATGATAGTTGACAAAAATATTGCTATTTGCCACTATGATCCTTATCTAGAAAACTCAGTGCCTTATGGACTTTAGAATTTGCTACCTAGACATGTGGGGATTGTTACCCTATAAGACATCCTGTTAGTTTTTACATATCTATTTCCCTGAAAATAAGATCTACTCTGTTAGGTCTTATGGGGGGGGGATGGGCTTCTGAGTACCTCATGTTTTAATGCAAAAATTGACTGGCAGCATCTATCTAATAATGATGGACCTGGCTAATAACTCAGTATTTATTTTTCATTGGGTTGTCATTGGTTTGAAGAGTATAGTTAAACTGGAACTTGTCTTCAACAGTTCATCAATATTGACTGACTTTATGAGAAAAGTATCTAAATCTATTCTTTTCTATATTTTTAAAATGTTTTATAGGAATGGGGCATCCCAGTACTTCTAGGACTGTATGCAGGTGTCTTCTCATATTTTGGAGAAACTATCCAGTTTCCTGGAATGCCTCCTCAAGACCTTGGGAGAGTAGATAAATTTAATAGTTCTGTAACAGTCATATACACACCAGTCTCTAACATAACCCAGCAAATAATGAATAAAACAACATTTGCTCCTTTTATGAAAGGTAGGTGTACTAAAGGCAAGAAAGAATTACCGATTACTTTTTTCGATAAGATGTATACATGTTAATTTGAAGTCACAGTAATACATTCTACTAACTAAATAACTATCAGGGTGCATCAGTCTGGGTTGGAAGATGTTTTCTTTCTATCTGAAATACTTCAGTCCAAGCTCTTCTTGACTTTATGGTTTGTGTTGAGAAATCTGCTGTGATTCTGATGGGCTTTCCTTTATAGGTTATCTGTTTCTTTTCTCTCACAGCTATTAATATTCCGTTCTTTTGCTAAATTTCTGGAATCTTGATTATTGTATGTCTGGATATAGATTTACTTTGGTTATGGTACTTGGAGTTCTAGCTATCTCACTTACCATACTCTATGTCATATTCTTTTTCCATTCTTGGGAAATTTTCTGCTATTGCTTTGGCAAAGTCTTTTTATGTCATGTTTGTTGACTCCTACCGATTCATTGGCACCTATAAATGTTACATTGCTTTTCTTTGCACTGTCTTGCAGCTCTTGAATTGTTATTTTCTGGTTCCTTGTTACTTTTAAGAGATCCTTCCTTTCTTGATCATTAGCTGCAATACTGTCTTCAAGGTCTGAAACTCTATCTTCAACTTCATTCAAGTGGTTTTGCCAGCTTTTGATGGAATTTTTAATTTCCTGGATACTGGTTTGAATCTGTGTCACACATTCTAATTCTTTGCTATATTGTTCATTCAAGTTTTCCATCATTTTTCTATGCTCTTCTACTTTTAATCTATGTCTTTGGATGTGCTGAACAATTCTTTCATTATTGTTGTCATTTCCTTTTTTTTTTTAACTGAGAGATTATTTCTGATCTGATTTCTTTGATGACCTAATGGCATATTTTCTTTGCTTTAGTTGTTATCATTTCAGAAATTCCAGGAGTGTGACTGCCAAATTCTTCTATGTTGATGTCTCCTGGACTTGTTCTAGGTCAGGTGGAGGTCTGAGGTTGCACTTTTCTCCTTCATTTTGTCATTTTGAAGGATCTAGCTGTTCCATAGAGCTCAGCCTCATTCCTGCGATGGTTTGGAAGTGATGGGACAAGGACCCAAAGGTCTCCAGTGTTCAGCATGACTTCTGTAGTGGCATAGGGGGAAGAGTGAGGTCTCCGATGCTCCCAAAGCTTTCCAGGGCTTAGCCTGGCTCCTTGCCAGTGGGATAAGGGCGGGGTGGCTCACCAATGTTTCCAAAACTGTCTGCGGCTTAACAAGTTGTTTAGGTCACAAGAGTTATCCTTCTAAGTCCTGTCAGCTTGAAGATTCAGTTCGGGAAGGCCCACACTTCTGCTGGTCACAGTGAATCAATAGGTGTATAATTTCAGATTTACAGAATAGTGACTAGAAGGAATATATCCACTGGTGTACGTGTATTTTTTTAATATGGAAATGCACCAATTATGATTTATAGCTCAGTTGAAGAATCAGTTGAGTCATAGTTATTGGATTATAATTATAGAAAGTAAAAGGGATAATGAAAATTATTTTTTTCTGCATGTAGTATCATATGTAAACAACTTTAGAAGTCCTTATTCTAAATTAGGTCAAGTTTAGAATTAATACTGTATTAAATTCACGAGCAAGTGGGGTACAATCTGGCTATCACTCAATTTCTAACAAGTGAGTTTTCTGGCTGTTAAACACAGTCACTTTATCTTGCTTTCTGTATAAGACAAAGGTAATGTCAATTGTTTTTGTTTAAGGAAATCTGACATCTGAAACTTTTAGCTACATAGTAACTAAAATAATTTCCTTTAGGTTTTTGTATTTATTTTTCTTATGAACTACTTATCACACTATAGCATTATTTATGTACCTAACACTTACCTGATGCTTACCATTATTAAAAGAAAACATTTAATTCTAATGCATGTCTCCTGATTCTGGAGTCTAGCACATTAAAATTAAATTTCTCACTTGCCTTTTAGTTCATTTGATTTCATGGAAAATTCTTTTTAGTTTAAATTTAATGAAATATCAAATAACGTATTGGTGGATATCGCATTTGTTTTGCTGAAACTCTATGACAGTTTTCTATGTCTATTTTTACTTTGTAATTCACAGAAGAAAGCATCATTGGGGTGCCAAATAAAACATATATGGATAAATTGCTGTTACAGCATTTACCGTATGCTGTGGGAATCATCTTTCATGATACTTTTTCTTATAAGATAAGCACTTTTCAAGGGCCATTCCTGGAGGAAGATGATTTATTAGGTGAGCTTTCATATAAAATTTCATGACATAAAATTTCATGTTTTTAACTAAAAAAATGGGTGGCAATGTGCAACAGAGGTTCTTTCAATGGCATCTGAGAAAACAGAATGACAGCTTATTGTTGAACTTATTCCAAATCCAAAAATATATTTGCACTAGAGTTTCACCATCCAAAGATTATAGAATAATTCCACATATGCCTATTAAGCGCTTGGGTACATATTACAAAGGATGCAGGGGTGACTAAGACTGATAGACCCCCAACACCAGGCTGAGATTTCAATGTAGTAGGAAAGATAGATATTAAATATGCTGGGGATATAACTCAGCGGTACAAATGCCTGCTTGGCAAGTGCAAGGTCCTGAGTTCGATTCCCAGTACCAAACATAAAATAAATAAATAGACGTTATAATTAGTGGCAAGTCCAATGTCTCTTGTGGGCACTTAGACCAGGAGGATGTCAGATATGAGGAACTAGCAGCATTGTGTTTCAGACAGAAGAAAGACAGAGGTGAAGAACCTAGAGTGAGAAAGGGAACTGTAGAAGAAGCGCATGAAAAGTAATGTGAAGGGAGAATAAAGCCCAAGTTACTCAGGGGCTGGGTCCTGTGGCATCTTGTAAACCTAGAATATTGGATAAGCCACTGACGCACTGCAGTCCAGGCAAAATAAGCAAGCACTCCTGATTCAGCCCAGAGAATGCATTCAAATGTTTCATGCTGAGTTTAACAAAACCTCTCAGTGAGTCGGTGGTGCCTCCAATGATAATGAAGGCAGCTGAAGGGAAGAGAGACTGCTAGATCCCTTAGGGAAAGAACTGATGTGACTAGCAGAAGCTGTCCCTTCCCATTCGTTCACTGAGTGCTAATATATGCTCTGCACTGCTTGTGGTTCTGGGGAATGACATTAACGAAGCACAGAGCTTAGTATACACTCAACAAAGTAAAATAAAGCAAGGGTCAAACATAAATTGTAGAAGAGTGATTTTTAGCTATTTTATTTATAGTGATTTCTGTGATAGTTATTTTGGAGCAGAGATCCAGATGAAGGGAAAGAGTGAGGCTTGTATTCATCTGGAAGGAGAACACTGAAGAGCAAAGAATGAGGTAGGCCTGAAATGTGTTTGGCACTTTGAGACAAGGCACCGAGTTTGGTATTATTGAAGCGGAATGTTCACTTTCATTTTTTAATTTTCTAACATTTCCTGTGCATTCATGGTCTTTATAAATAATATTACCTTATGAAGAACTTTCATTTGCTTCTTTTTTATGAGAGTAAAAGCTCTGACTGATGCACTGTTTTCCCTTAGATTCTTGTTTCCTATTCTCCGACTCCTCTCCTCCTGTAACGGTGCATATACTTTTCTTTGTGCTTACAGCTCATTGCTGGAAGGGATTTGATGATTTTTCATGCATATTGTCCAGATACTGGAATGGAGGATTTGTGTTTTTTCAAACTATCATCAATGCTGCTATTATAGAAGTAAGTCTTCAACTGAAAAGCTGTAATGTAACTTTTGGTTAGTTTAATATAGTATAATATAAGCTAACTGCAGCAGCACCAAGGTTTTGATGAAAGATGACGGCATTAGTTCACTGATGTTGCTATAACCAAATACCTGATACTGGTTAATTTATAAAAAACAAAAATTTGTTTCTTATAGTTTTATAGGCTGGGAAGTATAAGATCAAGAGAACCTGTCTTCCAGCTCTTTGCTATAACACTGATCTGTTCCAAGAGGGTGGACTGATTTAGTCCCTCAGTACGTAGTCACTTCCCGAAGTCCACATCTTTAATGTCAACACAGGGGATGAAATTTCAACATAAACTTTAGAAGGGACCCATTCCGACCATAGCAATGACATACTCAGGTTCTCCACTGGGTATATGTTTCACCCAGTTTCCCCTAATGCTAGAATCTTGCATAACTATAGTACAATATTAAAACTAAGAAACTGACATCACTAACTCCATAAAACTTACTCAAATTTCACCAGTATCTATCTTTTCAATAATCATTTATGTTCCTTTAAATTCTTAGATCACAACAAATCACTCTGTGATGGAAGAGTTGATGTCAGTCACTGCTATAAATATGAAGACCTTACCTTTTATTTCTAGAGGCATTCTTCAAAATGAGATCTTTATTTTATTCTGCTTGATTTACTTTTCCTCATTCATATATTTTGTATCACTGGATGTTACAAAAGAGAGAAAAAAGTATAAAAATTTGATGAAAATGATGGGTCTACAAGATTCAGCATTCTGGTGAGTGTTTAACTCAAGTACTGCAAATTGACAAACAGAAACTGAAGCAGTGGAAATATGTTATTCTTTGTGAACCTCGTGGTTTAAACTTGATGTGCTGGCTGTGTTTTCTTTGTTATGAATTCTTGATTTAGTACTTAAATGTGCCATGGAAAACAGTGGTTACAATTTACTGAGCACTTTCTCTGTGCCATTAATACTCTAAATTGAGCCTAGGATAGAGACACTGCCTTGCAACTTGTAAACAAAGAAAGGGAAAGGGAAAGAGAATCAGAGCCCCTCAGTGTCTATGTGGTGAGCGCCATATCTGGGACTCCAACCAAGGTGTTCTGATGCAGCTCTTCTGCTCTTCTGCTTAATCTGCCAGTGGGATCAGCTGATTTCTCCAAGCTTCCTGGTGTTGAAAAAGCAGAGTCCTATAGAGGTTCAGGGACTTGGCCCCCAGGCACTTATTTTTTGAAGGAAGTAAATACCACATGTTACAGTTAAATGAGATAGCTCATGTAATGTGCCCAGAACATAGATCACATAGTCTAGCATGTAGAAAGGCTTAACCAGAGCTTTTGCTTGGTGTGTTAATATTTGTATCTTCCATGCCCCACAAATGACTTACAGTGATTGAGAAATATAAACGTGTTTATGTATATGCCTTCATAGGTTTGTATCATAAGACAAATAACTGCATTGAAACAAAGAGCAAAATAATAAATAAGACTATTAAACAGAAAAGCAAATCATACAAACTCTAAACTCCATATCAAGAAAATATTCTTTATGCTTGTGGAACGACCTGTAATAGATATATAATTATTTATTGAATAAATCTTTGCAAGCTACACATTCCCTGAAATACTAGAATCTGTGAAATCTTTATCTCTCTGTTCAATATATTTTCCCAACAGAGAGAACTTTATTTTTTGATTCAGTGTATTGGTATCCTTTCCATACACATGATGATCACATTCCTCATAGGGAATTTGTACTTGTGCATGATATATCTTGATTCCTCTTTTTCCCCCATTCCCTCCCCTCCTTTCAACACTACTTCCTCTTCTTATTTAGAAAACTTTGTTTCCATTGTATCTTCTTTTCTCATTTTTTCATTTTACTTTTCTTTCTTTCCCCCTCTCCCTTCCTAGTTCACCTTTCCTTTTGAACATTTTCTTCCATTTCACCATATCTATTGTAAATTTTGACCCTTATTTATACTTTCAGTTTCTCACACCAGAGAGATAATATAATATTTATGCAAGTATGTCTGACTTATTCACTTAAGAATATGGTCTCAATGTCTATCCATTTAGATATAAATGCCTCTAGTGTATTGTTCTTTATGGCTGAGTAGTATTCCATTATATTAAAAAAATCTTTTTTATCCATTCATTGGTTGATGTGCATTTGGGTTGTTGTCAACATTTAGCTACTAAAAACTGTGCTGCTATAAATGTAGGTGTACATATATGGCTGTGGTGTGATGTTTTTAATTCTTTGGGGAAGATATCAAGAAGAGAAATACTTAGGTCAAGTGGGACCTTTAATCTTAGTATTTCTGAGGAACCTCTACAGTGGTTGCACCAGTCTGCACTCCTACTAACAGTGGAGAAGGGTTCCTTTTTCCCCACAGCCCCACCAGCATTTGTTATTGGTTGATTTCTTGATAATAACCAGTCTTCTGGAGTGAAACAGAATCTGTGGTGTTTTGATTTGCATCTCTCCAATGACCAATGACATTGAACCTTTTTTCATATATGTGTTTGGTATTTGTCATTTTTCATGTGAGAATTGTGATCTCAGATGCCCATTTTTGGATTGGGTCTTTAAATTTGAGGAGTCTGATTTTTTTTTCAATTCTTTATAAGGTCTAGATATTGGTCCTTTAAAGAACAGGTGGATAAAATATTTTCCCACTCTGTACGTTGTCTTTTTACTCTGTTGGTGATTTATTTGGCTGTGTGAAAGCTTTAATAAGATGAGATTCCAGTTGTTGATTCTTTGTAGTAGTTCCCATATAATTAGGGTTTTGTTTATAAATTCTTTTCCTATACCTGTGTCTTCAAGAGTTCTACCTATTCTCTCCTGCAGTAGATTTAGTGTTTCTATTTCAGTATTTGGATCTTTTGTCCATTTCAGTCTTCATTTAATACGTGGTTAAATACATGGGTCTAGTTTTAGTCTTCAGAATGTTGAAAGCCAATTTTTCCAGGACCATTTATTAAAGAGGCTAACTTTCTCTCAGCAAAGGTGTTTGGTCCCTTTGTCAAAGATAAGGTTGTTGAGTGTGTTTCAAATTATTTTTATATCTTTTAATCTGTTCCATTGATCCTTGGGTCTGTTTTTCTTGTTATTGTTTTCGATTTTTGGTTTTTGAGGATTTTTTTTTCTAGTACCATGCTGCTTTTATCACAGTAGCTCTGTAGTATAATTTCAAGTCAGGGATTGTGATGCCACCTGACTTGCCTTTATTGCCCAGAATTGTTTCAGCTATTTTCGGTGTCTTCTGGCTCCAAATAAATTTCAGGAATCTTTTCTGTATTTCTGTTAGTGGTATTGTGATTGAGATTGCATTAAATCTGTGTAACAATTTTGGGAGTGTAGTCATTTTGACTATGTTGGTTCTTCCTAGTAAAGAGCAAAAGATAGCTTTCCATTTTCTCTTATCCTCTTCCATCTCCATTTTTAGGGTGCCCTCACTTGCAATATAGAGTTCTTTTACTTCCTTTGTTAAACTCATTCCAAAATATTTCAGATTTTCTATGCTATTGTGAAAGGTGTGGTTTTCCTAATTTCCCTCTCAGTGAGTTTGATATTTGTGTACAGGAATACTATCAAGTTCTGAGTGTTGATTTTGTATCCAGCTAGCAACTCAATTTGATTATTAAATCTAGAAATCCTTTGGTGGAGTTTTTGGGGTCTTTTATGTAGATTATCATGTCATCTGCAAATCATAATAATTTAACTTCTTCTTTTCCTATCTTTATTCCTTTTATTTCTTTCTGTTGTCTGATTGCTCTGGCTAATGTTTCCAGAAATACATTGAATAGGCATGGTGATAGTGGATATCCTTGTCTTGTCCTTGATTTTAGATTGAAAACTTTCAGGTTTTGTTCATTTTAGTATGATGTTGAATGTTGGTTGGTCATAGGTTTTTACCAAATTGAGGTAAAGACCATCTCTTCCAATTTTCTCTAAGTTTTTTTATAATAGTGAACAGATGTTTGACTTTGTCAAATGTTTTTTCTGTGTCTATTGAGATGATCATGTGATTTTTTTTTTTGTCTTTGGCTTTGTCGATATGGTATAAGGTAGTTTTTGATTTGCATATGTTGAACCATCCTTGGGATGAATCTTACTTGGTCATGGTGTATAATCTTCTTGATGATTTGCTGCATTCTGTTTATCAGTAACTTATTGAGGATTTTTCCATATATGTTCATTAGGGAGACTGGCCTATAGTTCTCTGGTTGGAGCCTTCTCTGGTTTTGATATCAAGATAATACTTGCTTCCAGGAATGACTTTGAGAGTTTTATTTACCTATCAATTTCACTTAAGAGTTTGAGGAATACTGGCAGTAGATCTTTTCTAAATTTCTTGTAGAATTCAACAGTGAAGCCATCGGACTCGGGTTTTTCTTTGTTGGTAAGTTTTAAATTACATCTTCAATTTCATTTACTGGTATTTGGTTAGAGTTTTTATATCTTCTTGATTCAACTTTGGTAAGTCATATGTATCTAGGAATCTATCCATTTCTTCTGTTTTCCATTTTTTAGAATAAAGGTTCTAAAAGTAGGTATTGATCTTCTGTATTTCCACAGGATCTGTTGTGATTTCACCCTTTTCATTCCTAATTGCATATATTTGAGTCTTGTTTCCTTTTTTTGATAAGGTTAGCTAAAGGTTTATCAATTTTAATTTTTCAAAGAACCAACTGTTCAATTCATTGATTCTTTGTATTATTTTCTTTATCTCAATTTCATTAATTGCTGATCTGATCTGTACAATTTCTTCCTTTGTATGAGCTTTTGGCTTAACTTACACTTCTTTTTCTAGAAGTTTGAGGTTCAACATTAGGTTGTTAATTTGAGCTCACTTGTTTTCCTGATAAGAGAATTCATCACTATAAATTTCCCTTGTAGTACTGCTTTCACTGACTCTCATAAGTTCTGGAATGTTGTACCAGTATTATTTAATGTAATTTCATCTGTGGCCCATTGGCTGTTCAGGAGGTTATTATTTAATTTCCGTGTGTTTATGAAATTCTTGTGTTTTCTTTTGTCATTTATTTCCAGTTTCATTGCACTATGGTCAAGTAATATGCATGGGATAATATCAATTCCTTTGCATTTACTTAAACATGTTCTACGAGCCAGTATGTGGTATATTTTGGGGAACATTCCATGAGTAGCTGAGAAGAATCTCTGTTTTTATGTGGTGGGGTGGAACACTCTGTAGACATCTACCGTGTCCATTTGTTCACAGGTTTGGTTCAGTTCTGATATTTCTATATTGATTTTTTGTCTAGCTGATCTATCTATTTGTGACAGTGGGGGTATTAAGGTCCTCCATCACAATTTTATTAATGCTTGATTTTTCATGTTTATTAATATTTGTTTGATGTAGTTTGGTGCACTTGTATTTGTTGCATATGTATTTATGATTGTTATCTTTTCTTCTAGGGGTTTTCCCTTAACAAGCATGTAAGAACCTTATCTCTTTTGATCAGCTTTTGACTTGAAGTTTCCCTTGTGTCTTGATTACTTTTCTCTCATTGCTGAGACAAAATACCCAAAGCCCAAAATAAAGAAAGGAAAGGTTTACTTAGCTTACAGTTTGTGGAGGTTTCAGTCTATACTTAGCTGGTTCTGAGGCAGAGTGGCACATGGCAGAGGGCAACAGTTCATGGATAATAACACAGCAAAAACAAGAGCAAAAGGGAGGAATGGCGGCAAGCAGCCTCTTTCTACCTCCCTTACATTGTAATTTACCTACCCCCACCCAGGGGGCATGTAGCTCTCACACAATCTCCATGACCTCCTCTTCCACAGGCTCAGATGTATACAAAATAAGCATCCTAGCTCCCTTCTGAGTCACATAGTTAACCTTTTAAACTTCTTAAATTAACGCAATAAACAACATCCCAGAAGGATAAGAGCATATTCTTTTTACCCCAAGATGTAGAACTGCTGAGTCACTTAGCCAAACTCCTAGACTCCCCAAGTTGACACAATGTATCAACCCTAACACCTTGTCTGCAAATACAATAGCTACCCCTGCTTTTTTCTGGGTTCCTGTCACATAGAGTATTGTCCATCTTTTGACTTTCTGTGTATGAATTTCTTTTTAAGTTAAATGTGTTTCTTGCATCAGTATATTATTGGGTCTTGTTTCTTGATCCATTCTGTTAGTTTATTTTTTTATTGGTGAATTGAGGCCATTTGTATTGGTGCTTATAGCTGTTATATATTTGCTTATCCTTATCATATTATTTTTCTGCTGTTGGTTCTCTGTCTTTCCCCTATGTTTAATTGTTTGCCCTGCCTGGTAGCTTCTTTCTGTTGGTGTTAGTGGAATAGTGGTTTTTGTTATCTTTTTAAAAATATCCTTCAGTGCATTTTGTAGAGCTGGTTTGGTGGTCATGAATTTCTTCACTTGTTATTTGTTATGGAAGTATCTTATTTCTTTATTGATTTTGAAAGATAGTTCTGCAGGGTACACCAATCTGGGTTGGAGGTTATTTTCTTTCAGGATCTGAAATACTTCATTCCAGGCTCCCCAGTTTAAACTTTTGTGTTGAAAAGTCTGTGGTGATTCTGATAGGCTTTCCTTTATAGGCGATTTGTTTCTTTTCTCTAGCCACTTTTAATATTCTGTTCCTGTGCTGAACTTCTGGAATCTCAATTATTATATGGCTTGGTGTAGATGTATTTTGGACATGGTTAATTGGAATTCTATATGCCTCATTTATTTGTATGTTAAATCTTTTTCCATTTTGTATGTTAAATCTTTTTCCATTTTTGGGAAGTTTTCTGTCATTACTTCAGTGAACAAGTTTTTTGTAGCATTTATGCTTTGTTCAACATTGTTTTTCTTTTCCAACTTTGCATTGAGTATTATTCAGAGAAAAGTTTGATTTGTATGAATTGTGAAACAGAAAAAGAGGAAGTCATGTCTTAAAATAAAAAAGAGAGAACAATTTTTGCAATTGATATGGGGAAATAAAAATGGATTTATAGCCACCCAAAAAGTTTGTTAGAAATACACGGGGAATCATTGTATAAAGGGCTTCTTTCCAATGCAGAACAATTCCTGTGGGACAGAAAGCTTGTAGTCATCCAAAGGCAGAAAGTCTCCAGTCAATCTCATATTAAAGTCAAAACAGTATTGCATATTTGAGCTGACTTGTTCTCAGGATGATTCTTAGATGCGTGTAACTTAAAGCTAGCAAGATGAACTTATATATGCATCCTCATAAGTAAGAAGGAAAAGGTTTTAAAACATTTCCACAAAGTGCTGTATATCTATTAGCAGTATATTTTATGTTTTTTTCTTACTAATGTCATAAATGTGAAATGTAACCAGTATTTATTTTTTAAGTATTGTGGATGAATTTCTTTGTTTTTAGCCAGAAGGTTTTTATAGGTTTATTAATGTCTCTTATCTCCACCCTGAAAAATGTTCCCTTTTTTAAGTAATGTTTCATCTCTTTCACTCATAATCCTCCTACACTGTGGATTTTCAATTCTTTCCTAAAGTGTTTCTCTCCTGTATTCAGGAAGTGAATTCTGCAGAATATGTTGTACTTTCAAAAGTGCTGATATTTCTAGTATAGGCTGAAATATTATAATAACCAGAAAACTAAAAATAAGTCAAATAAGCAGCAAATGCAGCATAAACATGTTATATTGGGACATACTAATGCAAGATCCTGGTCTTAATACTTGTGCTGTATTTTTTGGCTGCTGAATTCATATTTAATTATGAAGTTTTAAATTCGCAAAAGACTCTGAAGAGAGAACAAAGGTCTCTAGCTTGATCTGTTTCTTGTTGATGATTTATTTTTTATTTTGGATAAGCCTATTAACATAGGAGGGATTTACATTCAATTTTCTTATTTATAAAAAAGAAATTTGGACTAATTCACCCTACAGTCTGTTAGAGCTAAGATTAAATACTAATTCTTAACAAGTATTTTATAAAAATATGGACATGAACATATCTAAAGCAAAGCAGTGTGAATATATAAAGGCATGCCATAAGTTATATTAGTTTATGAAATCATGAAACTGAATAGGAAGAATGGAATGGGCTTAATGGAGGTATAAAAGTAGAGTAGAGATGTGTCCATACAGAGACCCTCAAGAATGATAAAATTATCATCTACCCCTGATGGTAAAGTTACTCAGCTGACCAATAGCTGTTAAGTATCATTGTGTTCTATAATTAGAACAAATTGGAAATACCAACTAAAGCTGCAGATATAGTTTTTCTTTTGAGTCAGAGTCTTGCTCTGTAATCCAGGCTGGCCTTGAACTCACCATGCAGCCCAGGCTGGCCTTGAACTCACTGTGATCCTCCTGTCTCAGGCTCCTGGGTGCTGGGAGTATCAGCATATGCCACCATATCCAGCAGTTTTTTGTTTGTTTGTTTTGTTTTTGTGAAGATGCAATCTTTGACTCAGCAATTTCACTTTACATATATTCTTGTGCATTTACCCCCAACAGCCAAATAGCAGAATATTCTTGACTATACTGTACTGAGAAGACAAATTAGAAACAATTTGAATGTGCTTGAGCAGACTAGGATGTGTTGATACAGTGAAACATCATTAAGCAGTGCATAATGTTCTTAATGTTGATTGAGAAAGGCAAATAGTAGAAGAACATATACAGCATGAGAGTTTAGAAGTGTTCCTACTATTTATATAATGTATTCATACAGAGCTGAGGCCTCACTGTAGGTACCAGCAAAGACGTACTGTTGTTTATAGTCATTTACTGGATTGTAGCATCCTTCCCCACTGGTGTTTGCTCATACTCATATTCAGTGTTTATTATCTCTAGATGGCAGAGGCAATAAATTCATAGGAATTATGAATGGTGTATGTAGAAAAGTGTTTACCTTAGTAGGAGAAAGAAAGATTATTGAGTTCAGGTGAGGAGTGCATAATGGGCTTCCCCCATGTTATAATTATCATATTTATTAAGCTAGGTGAAAGATACAAGTGTAATATTATGTGTTAGATGCTTTTGTATTATTAAAATATTTCTTAATAAAGTTAAAATAATTTACATGATTTTGTCTTTATTTAGGTTCTCCTGGGGTTTAATTTATGCTGGTTCCATCTTCGTTATTTCCATATTCATTACAATTATCATAACATCCTCCCAAATTATAGTCATGACTGGTTTCATGGTCATTTTTACACTTTTTTTCTTATATGGCTTATCTTTGGTAAGTTCATGCATTTATTACCACTTTTTCCATTTTAGGTCTTAGCTATATGTAACAAATATTATTGCCTTTAGTACCAAGTACCATCAGTCCTTTCATAGTGTGTATGTGTGTGTTTACTTGATAAAATACAGATGTGAGAAAATGATGTAAATCCACATAAAATTGGATCCCTTTTTTTGGGCAAAAGTCTGAAATAATCAAATGATGCATCAAAAAGAAACATCCTATGGAGTTTGAAACTACCTAAGACTTCTATAGGTGATTGGTTGAAAATTTTCTTGCCATATGTCTTTTTCCTGAAAGATCTCCATTCAAAACATTTCTTCCTCTAGTTTGCTCTTCTCTTCCTTCTCTTAACAAGGACTACCAAGGTTTTATGCAGAGGTTAATGCTCTAATTTAGCTTCATTCAGTTTTTGCAAGTCTGGATTTCTACTCTATCCTCAAAACTTCCTCCAGGCTCCTCCACCCCTTCCTTGGCAACAAAAGCCCAGAATATGAGTAGGGTAGAGAGACACCCTCTTGATGAGTAGGGTAGAGAAACATCCTCTTGAAGAGACGGATGGAGATTAGGACAGAATCATTACACCTGAACAACCCCATCACTTTCTCACCTATAACTGTCTTTTAACAATAAAAAGGTATTTATTTTATTGTGCCGCCAACAATTCTCAATGAAGTGAATATATTTAACAGCTAAATACCTTCTCTTTCAGCTGGCCTTAGCTTTCCTGATGAGTGTGCTGTTACAGAAAGCTGCCCTCACCAATCTGGTTGTTTTTCTCCTCACACTCTTTTGGGGGTGTATAGGATTCACTGCATTTTATAGACAACTTCCTTCATCCCTGGAGTGGATTTTGAGTATTTGCAGCCCCTTTGCCTTTACTGCTGGAATGACACAGGTAAAAACAGTTAATGAATTTGTCACTGAACTTTTGAAATATTTACTATGTTATAAGCAGTTTTTCTACTTTAAAGCTAATTTGAAAATGTTTTTATTATTCTACTGTGGAAAAGTTTTCATCTCATAAGTAAATTTAAATTATAAAATTTTTCAGATTTTCACCACTCAATGTATTTTTCTTTTGAGGTATTTTTTTTCCAGTATGCAAATATTTTCTTTCACATAATGAAATATGTGAAAGCATCTGCTAGTTTATTAAACTATTTATAACTATTATTAAAACCTTTAAAAATAATTATCAATCAAATATGAACAACCTTCAAGGTATATAATAAAGCTTAATAAATAATTATAAAGCAAATCAAAGTACTCATGAACTGAATTAAGAAATGGAATGGTGTTAAGCATTCCATCCTCCTAAAGTAAATGTTTTATGATAATCCCTTTTTTGTTTTTCATCACACCTGTGTTTGTGTTTCAGAATACATTCTTAGTTTTGCTTATTTTGATCTTTATATAAATTATATTATATAAAATATATTTTGAAAGTTTGGCTTTTTTCATTTAACATATTTTTAGATATTATTCACAGTTTTTGTGTAACTTTAGTGCAGTGTTGTATAATATTCTATTGTGTGAATATACTATATTTTTTATTGATAAAAGACATTAGTTTCTAATTTTGAAAATTTATTTTATTTATTGATTGACTACAGTGCTAACAATTTAATCCAGGACCTCACATGCTAGGCAAGAATTCTACCACTGGGCTATACCACCTGCCATAGATTTTGATGATTTTTTTTAAAAGCTACAACAAATATTCTTGTACATGTTTCCCAGTGTGCCAGTTTTGTTTCACATAGATCTATGAGTTAAATAGTGGGTCCTGCATTAGATAAATAATCTTAGTAGCTGTCATCAATTTTTTTGCAAAGTGATTGCATCAACTTACTTTTATGCTAATGCCTCAGTGATCAAATTTTTCTAAATCTTCGCTAATATTTGTTATTGTAAGCTTTTCAAACTGTAACCATTTTGATACAATTGTAGTGATTAATTCTTGTGATTATTAATATGTCTTTTCCTAGTTAGTGAAGCAGGTGGATACCTTTTCATGTTTGGTGGCTATTTGGATTTTTCCCTTTTGTCAATTGCCTTTCCAGGGCTTTGCTTATTTTTCTACTGAATTTTCCTTAATACTTTCAGGATTCATTATACAGTGCTAGACATCCTATATTTTTTAGCTATTTGTTTTCACTAATTTCTTAATGATAATTTTTATGAGGAAAGGTTCTGAATTTTGATAAAATTAGTTTATCAAGTTTTCTTTTTATATAAAATGCTTTTGTATCAATTTAAGAAGTCAGGAGATATTCTGTTTCATTTCAAATCTTTCTTTTTTTGATACTGAGGATTTAATTCATCCCCATTGCAATCAACTACATCTACAACCTTTTCAAAAATTTTTATTTTGATACAAGGACTTGATAAGTCATTAAATTGCCCAGGCTGGGTTTGAATTTGAAATCCTCCTACCTCAGCCACTCAGAATGCTCAGATTACAGGCTTATGTGACCACAACTCAGCTTTATTCTTAAATCGACTTTTACAGGTAAAATCTATTTCAAAATAATTTTTTGTGTGTATAGAGCTTGAGGCAATATTAATTTTTCTACATAAGTTTCCAATTCTTTAGCTCTGTCTATTGAAAAGGCCATCCTGTCTCAAGTGAATTGCAGTGTTTCCTTGGTCATAATTCAACCAGTCATACATTGACCCATGTGCCTGTCGTTGTTCTATTGGTGCATTGTCTTAATTTGCTTTAAAGAATGTCTTTATGTCTGGGAATAACAGTTACATTATTTTATTTTCTTTTTCAAAAGAATTTTGTTTTGGTTTCATTGTGATGATGTAAATTTTAATATTAGATTACCAACCTGTAGACAGACGTGTAAAGTTGTTAAGATTTGAATGGAATTAAATTTTTCAGTAAACTTGAGGAAATCTGATGATTCTTTTCCTATGAATGAAATATATCATTGCGTTCATTTAGATCTGCTTCAGTTTCCCTTAGTAATTGTTTTAGTTTTCATTGTGGAGGTGTTGCATATTTTTGCTTTGTTTGTTTATTTTCTTTTTGTGCTGGTATTGGAACTTTGGGCCTGGCCACTACTAGGCAAACACTCTGCCAGTATGTTTGGTGAGGAACTGGCCTTAGGAGTAGGTGCTGACTTCTCCCAACTATGTGATTTTGATTTTGGCTGCTTAACCCTAAAATTTTGCTGTGTCTCAGTTTTAAATATGTGAACTACAGATAAAGGTAGAAGGTTTACCTCATAGAGTTATGATGAAGATTAAATAAGAAAATATTTTTCAAAGACACTTAAAATAGTGCCTAGAACATAATAACCAGCACAAATAATAATCTTTTTTGCAATAATGAAATTAAAAGATGTAAATTCTGTTATTATTATCCTAATTAGATACTTTAAATATTTATATTCTTTTTAAAATTTACATGTCATTTTTTACATTAAATAGATATTTCCTGATGACTTGATGAAAGCAAGCAAGTGAATTTTAATCTAAACTCTAATAGTTAGCATACTGTATTTTTTCTTTTGCTCTGGTGGTTAATTGAAAGGAGCAGTTAATGCCTAATTTTTTTTCTATTTGATCAGTTTTGCTTGCTTGTATCTGGTGGTCTGAGCAGCTAACTTGAAGACAGCAATATGCTATATAGCAACCATTGGTGAATTCCTAAAATATTGTATTTTTTAAAACAAATACTTTCTTTGATATTCTTTTAGTCACTATATATAGAAATATTTTAACTAATAGCTTTGTGTTTTTACATGATAGATAACTAGTGCGGATTTCTTGAAAAAACTAATTAATGAACTAATAACTCTTGATGCTATGCCAAAGTACATATTTGCTAATCTATATTTTTATCATTTTTGCTTGAATCTTAGATTATCTACCTGGATTATAACCTGAATGGTGTAACTTTTCCAGACCCTTCAGGAGATTCATATATAATGATAGCAACATTTGCCATGTTGGCTTTTGATTCTTTTATCTACTTGCTACTGGCTTTATACTTTGACAAAATTTTACCCTGTAAGTAGCAGTGTATTTTTCTCTGACCTCTATAGTTATCAGTTACATTGAACAGTTTTGCTTAAGGTTGTAAAGTATACTTTTAAGCTGGGGATTTAGCTCAGTGGCATAAGCGCCTGCCTGGCAAGCACAAGGTTCTGAGTTCAATCCTCAGTACTGCAAAAAAAAAAAAAAAAAAAAAAAGTATACTTTTAGAAGTGAAGGTCAATATTTTTGTCTGAGTCCAAATGATTTCTTTTTTCTACTTCATAATTTTAATAGTTCCAAGGAGTTTTCTTATAAAAATAATTATTCTTCTAACTGCATATGGAAATATATTATAATTTATTAATAATAATGATAAAACATTGTGATAGTATAGTAATTAAATAATGTTAGTCTTACAAGTATCCTTGAAAATCTTTTGAATAGTGATACTTAGGATACATATCAGAATATGCTGAAAGAAACCAGTTCTTGCTGTCGTTTGACCAATACAGAGCCATTGCTCAGTGGACATGTTCCCTAAAACACACTTGTTCAGCATTAGTCTCAACACTTTCCATATTTATAGAAGTACATTAATTATGTAGTTTTCTTTATTTCACAACTGAATTTTACGTAAATCCAAAATTTCTTTGCACATAGTAGAATCAAAATGTTTTCCTTCATGCATGATCTTGTTCTTTTTACTCTTTTTCATGTATTTCTTCCATTTTGACTGCAGTTAAGGTTGTCTTATGTTTATGTGTATTTTTGGTATATATTCCTGTTTATCTATTACTCCTAGTTTATATCTGAAGGCCATTAGTACTACTTCATTTTTTTTAAATGTAGAAAAACATATGTAAAGTGTAAACATATTTACCCAGAAGTATAATTTCTTCATTATATTTATCTTTTTACTAGTGTTCTTATATATCAGTACATAGATTTCAAAATTTATATTCAACTGTATTGCATATAATTGAGAACTATATTACTCTGAAACACATCCACAATTTTTATGTGCCATATTAAGGCTTTATGTTTTCTAAATGTTTGATCTCTTACATTCTTCTGAATATCTTTTAGATCATGTTTTATTCAAACCTTTGATTTATGATTGATAAAAGTTCTATTACATTGTTTAATTTTTGCAATGTTATTTCCTCTGAATTTTCGTTGTTTACTTCATTAAGTTTTCTTCCAAATAGCAGGAAGAAAGAAGGAAGAGAACTTTTCCACAATGTTTGAACGTTCAGGACATTCTGTACTATTTTGAGCAGGCTTCTGTACTCGTTCTATTAGTACTACTGATCTTATAATATATTATATTGCCTCTTGATTAATTAGATGGGAATGAACGCCATTATTCTCCATTGTTTTTCCTGAATTCATCATCTTCCTTCCAACACCGAAAAACTGTTAATAGGATCTTTGAGAAAGATACAGATCCTGAGCATCACTTTGATGATTATTTTGAATCTATAGTTCCTGAATTCCAAGGAAAAGAAGCGATCAGGTACTCACATTAATAATTATACTAATATGTGATTGCAAGGCTAAAGAATAGTTAGCCTTCAGCAAGAGGATGAGCCTGAAGCAGAAGGAATTTGTGAAGGTCGACATTGCTAAATGTTCCACTGCCATCATCACCAATTTCTCCGACCTGAAAGGAAAATTTCCTTTAATCACCACCATACAATGTTACCTGTCACTTCCTGTCTTACCTGCTTCCCTAGGTCTGTCTTCTGTGCCCAACACTCTTTTACATTTGCTGTTTCTATTCTCTGAACTCCGTCTTCTGCAGCTTCATCCAGCTTTTGTTGTATGGTAGAATTTGATGTGTGATTTTGGAAAAAATGAGTAATATTCTCTGAGGCTCAGTATTTTCTATAAATGCTTAACTTTTAAGGATTGCTATACAATTTGGTGTGACAATGGAATCCTATGAGGAACACTTAAACTATCTTTTCAGACTGTCCTTTCAGTAGTTCCAACCCAGGGGCTACGGGATTGAACACAAGTATTATGGATTCTTAAAGACCCTGCAGATCATTCTGCTATGCTTGAAACAAATTTAAAGGGGCAGATATTTAAATGTTCAGTGCTTTTTGTGTACCATGTCTTCACACAGTATTTACCATGTGCCAGATAGTCACTGAATTCTCACCAAAAGCTTTCAAGGCATGTGCTTTTATTTTCCTCATTTTGCAAGTGAGCAAAATGAAGTGTGGAAATGTTAAGTCCTTGGTCCAATGTCACATAACCTGTAACTGGGGAGCTGGAGTTGACATCCACACAGTCTGGCTATTGAATCTATGCTCTTCACATCTGGCTACCATTGGGATCACAGGTGGCAAAGGAAAATGAATATGTAGAAAATGAAATGTAATATTCATCTGTAAGACAAACAGCACAGATAAGCACAACCTATTTACTTAAGCTTCACCTACCCAGTGTCTGTCATTTTTCTGTTAAGCTTTCTGAGGGGAAAACAGGCAACACCTACTACCAGCCAGTGAACCAGGTTCGTGGAAGATATTTATCCAAATGAGAAAGGCCCAGTGAGAGATGATCTCCAGAGCATCAATTCCAATGTCATCAATTGCTTTATACCAGTTGAGAACATAAAATACAACTACACTGTTATTAAAATCACAATAATTTTTTGAAACAGTTCTAGGGCTACAGAGAAGTTTAAACTGGCCTTTTGACCACCCCAAATTAGATACAGTTTTGGGCCCTTAAGTCTGTCTTCTTTCTTCACTGTGACCCTCCTTGGTAATTTCATTTCCCTTCCCCCACCACGGGAGAATGTTGAGTTTATCCCAATCAATCCTAATGTGTGGCTTTAACTTGTTGTGGATATAAAAAGTACAGAGGAATTGATTCATTTTTTTGCTCACATGGCTTTTTTATGTAAAGCAATGATTTCCTTTCTCTAGTAGTCTTTGAGCTTTATGTATCCAGGGGTATATAAGAAAACTTGCAGAGTTCTAGCCAGAATTACAGTTTTTCATCCACAACCGACTCCCTCTCACCCATAACCCTTCATGCATGTTCTTCTCTGTGTATTTTCAAAATAATCTATAGATGGTATGATATTGTGCTTATGTTGCTTCATACTGTTTTTCCACTCAGCAGTGTTTTTTGAGATCTCTTCATAATGATAAAAAATAACTAATGTACCAATTTTAACATTTATATACTCTTTTAATACATGAATCATCTTATCCCCTTTGACACTGAATGGCATTCTAGTTGTTTGAAACTTTTTGCTCTTATGAACAATGCTGCAGTGAATATCCTTTTAAGGATAAACAGGATAAAATGTTGTTACTATGTGCACATGTGCATTTGTAGGTGACCATGTGGATGCATGTGCTTGTGCATATACATATGTAGGTGACACGTTCGCCCTTCAGCAGGAAAATAAAAATAAAGAGCTCTAAGCTTTGTGCAGGATATAATAGGTGCTCTGCTGGTCCTGGCACACAAAATATGAAGCAGATGTTGCTGAAAGACCAGGAGAGGTTACTTTACATTGTTCAGAAAAGCCTTGACTTTCCCTCTGAGGCTCATGAGGAAGTCCTGAAGCGTGTAGAGGAGTAAATAAAGCTGTCTTGAAAATAAATCTTCCTATTTTCTTTGTGGAACATGAATTCTAGGGGGGAGTTTGGAAATAGGGAACAGAATTCCAGGTAGCAGACAGAAGGAGAATTGACAAGGGACAGTGAAAATTATTATACTTTACATGAGAAAAAGAGACCTAAGACTAGACCTATTTCTGAGTTAAATTTTACAGGACGTCATAACTGAGTAGATGATTGATGAGTCTGTGTACGATTTGAGACAAGTGAGCAATGTATGCTACTTATGCTCCATAATGGTAGGGTAGGAAGTGTTGAGATGAGATCTGGAAGCATTTCTGAATACTCACCTTCTCAAAGCAGGGCTCACATTAGCATCAACTGAGGAACTTTTTATAGTATCCCAATCCTCAGTCTTTAGCCCTTATCAATTAATGTGAATCTTCAAGAGTGGTTCTCAAGCATCAGTTTTCTTCAGATTCCAGTGTTTATTCAAGTTTGACAATCACTTATTTAAAAATGTGTGTGTGTGTGTGTGTGTGTGTGTGAGAGAGAGAGAGAGAGAGAGAGAGAGAGAGAGAGAACCTAAAATGAGACAATCTATTGTAGAGCACAACAAATGGTGTGTACGGTGAAATAAAAGGACCTTACTAGGAAACAGAGAATAAACACAGGAGAATAGAAAAAAACCAGTCAAGTGGAATGGAGACATGTTAAACAAGGGCAAGTCAGCAATAGTGACTCTGTGCAGCAAAGCAAGGGTGGAAAAGTATTTGTTTCATTTGGTGATTTAGAAGCAACTAATGATTGCAGTATGAAAAGGTTCACTGGAGTGGTTGGCTCAGAGATCAGAGTGCAAGTAAGGAAGAAAAAGTAGGGAGGTGGAGAAGGTTGATTTATATTTTATTTTGAGACTTGTGTAAAGAAAGGTGAAAAATTCAATTGTCTCTAAGCACTGAGTTCCAAAGAAGCAGTCAGAGAGAATGTTAGAAAAAGGCAAAGGCTGAAGGTCTGGCTAATGACAAAGTTTGTGCGGAAAGGGAGATAATGGTTGATGATTCCAAGAATAGGAAAAAGAACATCAAATGTTTCTAAAATTAGAGAGAACAAAAAAGATATCACAGAGAATGTGTTGACTTTTCTAAGAAAATATTGGTAATCTAATTTTAAACTTCTAGAAAGATTGTTTTATTTCTCTATCACAGGGGAAATGTTAATTAAATGTGAGTATTTGTCCTTTTAAATAGCCTATGTCATCATTACTGAAGTAATTGACTTGTATCTACCACTACAAGTGACATATTCATGTCCTATGCTGGTTTCCTTTGTGTTGACTAAGCACCCATATATTATTACAGAATCCGGAATGTTAAAAAGGAGTATAAAGGAAAGTCTGAAAAAGTAGAAGCATTAAAAGGTAAATAAAAACACTTAATTCTTTCATTTACTTTGTAGCAACTTTTGAAACTTAACCAATTCAAGAAGAAAATAAAGAATGCAAATGATCTAACTCTACCTCCTTGATATTAATCATAATTAGGAATCTGTTGAAAAATTCTTCTAGAAATTCTATGGATCTACTAATTTTTTCAAATAGGATCGTACAATGAAAAATGCAATTTCTCTTTCTTTTTTAAGATGACTGCTATGAACAATGTCTAAATTTTATAGCTGGACTATGAGAAAAAAATATCTAGACTAAAAGCCTGATAAATTTATCTATTCAGAGAACTTGCATAGCTTATACACACTGACACAGGAGTTAACTAAAATAAGATGAGTATAGTAGGATAGGGAACTAAATTCACAAGTTAGAGTCTTGTAAGAAAAGAGTGTATAACTGAATAAACAAACATATTTTGCTGCCTAAGACTCTAAGAAATAGAATTTTCTATAATTCACTCAAGGAAGCTTTAAAGTTAGCAGTTACATTTCATAGAGGTCTCTTTGTTTTTATTAAGCATTATTTGAGAGGTATGGAAATAATTTTTACAAAAGACAGAAATCTTAAAAGCTAAAAAATGGAAAGGCAGAAGAAGGGCCACTGAGGTCATTTTAACTTCAGTAAAGTTCATTTTAGCATGTACTAGGAAGTCTGTGATGTGATTTACATGGACTTTTTCATTTAATTTTGTGAAAATCGTAGTAACATGCCACTTAGTCTACAGATAAAGAACCAAGGCTTAGATTTAATTTTTGCAGTAATATGGGTCAGCTCAAGGCCAATGTCCTTTTCCTCTGCAAACTGTGCGTTTGTTGTTTTAAAACAAAAAAGTAAAAGTTGTTAATGTACTTGTTTGATTTATCCAGTATTGTTCATTGAGTAATTCACCATCCTAATGAATTTGAAAGACCATTTTTATTTACCTTTATCTTGATACTGACTTTGAAGTTTGATCCATTTTAGACTTCTATTCTGGCTCCTGTATTTTGCACCAATAATATATTATTTTAATATATATGTATGTGTGTGTGTGTGTGTGTGTGTGTGTATGTATATATATGTATATTTCACCAATATCAAGGAATCGGTAACACTGTTTAAGTTATTATAGTTCTTCAAGTGTCATTTTGTCCAATAGGAGAATGTTGAATATTATTTAAAATACTGAATTGATTAATTTCTTTTATATCTAGGACCAACCTTATCTAATGCCTTCCTATTTGTCTTATACTAAAAACAGGCTTGTACTTTGACATATATGAAGGTCAAATCACAGCAATTTTGGGTCACAGTGGAGCTGGCAAATCTTCTTTACTAAACATTCTCAGTGGATTGTCTGTTCCAACAGAAGGTAAGCAGAACGAAATTGCTCAAAGGCAGGACATGTGATGATTGATGGAATTTATAGGTGTGCTTTTCTCATTAAAAAAAAAGAGATATTTTTCTAAAGTTGTTTCCCAGAACTGTATGATTTTAAATATACCGTAGTACCTTGTTGAATTCCCTGGTTCTGGGGAAGATGGCCACTGACAGTGTTCGTGCTGGGAAGATGGCTGTGGTGGTGTTCCTCACCCAGTGTGGAGTTTGTGAACAGAAGCAAAATTTTGCTGAAGGCTTCTGTTTGCAAAAGGAAGTCTTCACGAACCGAGGTATTACTATATTTTATTTTCTCCCAGTGTTCATGAAAATCATCTTTATTCCATCAGGTGTTATTACAAAAGAAATGTACAATACTATAAATATATATTTATGTTAATCATAATTAGTAGTGAAAAATTATGAAATCAACATTTTGGATATTTGAAAAATGTATCTTGCCAACACTGAATTATTTTTAACTTCTTAGGATCAGTTACTGTCTATAATAAAAATATCTCTGAAATGCAAGACTTGGAGGAAATCAGAAAGATGATTGGGGTTTGTCCTCAATATAATGTGCAATTTGATATACTCACCGTGAAGGAAAATCTCAGTCTCTTTGCTAAAATAAAAGGGATTCATCCATCGGAAGTGGAACAAAAGGTAGATGAGCATGCTTGGATTAACCGAACTGTCAATCATTTTCCACGTTAAATCATGACCACAGAATTGGCCTCAGTGACTTACGTGGTCTTTTGTAAATAAAATTTGGACAAGGAAGTCCAACAAAAAGTATATACTGCTTCAGTGGAAGGTTAAAATTGCATAATATAGATCATTTTGCTTTAAGAATCACATTTTTTCATATAGGTGCAACAAATTTTATTGGAATTGGACATGCAAAATATTCAGAATAATCTTGCTAAAGACTTAAGTGAAGGACAGAAAAGAAAGTTGACCTTTGGAATTGCCATTTTAGGAAATCCTCGGGTAAGTAAGTTTATGCATACAGAGGAAAACAAATTGAATATCAGCCTTACCTTTTACCATTAAAATGGTAGAACTTTTATTGTAATGTGTCAAGAGAGAACAAGCTATGTTTAGCTATGAATAAGTGCACATGAGATAAATAACTAAATATTGATTGATCTGTATTATTTTCCAATGAATCATGTGGAAATAATGTGGAAGAGACACATTTTGTGTATCTTTATCCTCTGTAGGTTTTGCTCTTAGATGAACCTACTGCTGGATTGGACCCCTTTTCAAGACAACGAGTGTGGAGTTTTTTGAAAGAGCGTAGAGCAAATCATGTGATCCTCCTTAGTACTCAGTTTGCGGATGAGGCTGACATCCTAGCTGGTAATTGCTGGCTTTAGTTCAGGATCACAGTGGAAAATTGGGGAAGTTTAGATGCAAAAGCTATCCGTGCAGTAAGAACCGTGCTCTCACTATCTCAGCGTGCCTTTGGTCCGTGGCAGTGTAGAGAGCAACAGGTCTAATTACCAACGGAGTTCTTCCCTGGTTGTGTTTTGCTGCATTGTGGTCTTTGCTAAAAACTTGTAATTTTTTCCAGATCAGCCATCAGTTTATTTAGGCATCCAAATTTTCATTAATCCTTATCTGGCTGAAAAATACTTAATCATTCTTTAGCACCCATAGTAAAAGATGCACCCTTGTAATCTGTGGTAGTTTTTTGTTTTTCTGTAGAAAGATTTGGAGGGTGCTGAAATAGATGAGATCAAAATGCAACAATTTTCAGGTGTGTTTTAAATTTTAAGATGTGTAGTAGATTCAGTTTATGCTGAATATGATACTTCTTTGGAATTCTGAGCTTTAATTTCTCATACATATTTTCTAGCAAGAGAAGAAATGACTCCTAATATTCTTTCTCATGTCCTTCTTTTTACCCAGACAGAAAAGCGATCATGTCCAACGGCAGACTGAAGTGTGCAGGCTCTTCTGTATTTTTGAAGAGAAAATGGGGTCTTGGATATCATTTAAGGCAAGGACTTTAGGAAAAGACAGCATGTGCATGTTGTCAATACTGATAAATCAAAAGCGTGGACAATTAAGAAAAGGAGTGGGTCTCATGCTTCATCTCTGTTATGCTGGGTTTATAAGAGTTTCCCAAACACATTTCCCACTTTCCTGCCTCCTGGTATCTTTGTTAACATTAAGGATGGCAAAATCACGTTATCCACCACACCTGTCTCTTCACAGCAGGACTATTTCTTATATTACTTTTCCACGTTGCTTTTCTGTGCAGCCTAAACCTCTACTTTCTTCCTAATTTCCACTGGTCGCAGGTGATCCATCCAATCCCATAGTATATTTTCACAGGGCTCAGGGGTGAATATTTTCACAAACCAGTATCAAAAGAGAATACCTTGTTTTCAGAGAGTGGTGGGAATTGTGTTTAACAAGAAACTATATGGCCAGGCTAAAAATGATTTTTAAAAAAATCAAACTGAAGCCCTATTGCTGAACAAAGCATGGCTTTGGGCAAATTTCTGTATTAGCCAACACTTTCTGATAGCTGTAGTAATTGTTTTCCTCAAAAGCCTATCCTGTCTACTGTTCACCTCTCCATCTGGTTATTCTTACACTTGGTATCTAGTTTTAATCACACTAAGCTTTTGTATAGTTTTGGTTTTTCTCTCTGTACCCATCTTCTCTGTATAAATAAAAATTTCAAACAGGATTATTGCTCATCACTCACTGTATTAGCTTTTAACTTCTGTGACAAGACACCTGAGAAAAATCAGCTTACAGGAGAAAGGATTTATTGGTGCTTCCACTTTTGGAGCTTTTGGTCCATGAGTACCCGGCTCTGTTGTTTGTGTGCTTGGGGTGAAACAGAGCTCCCTGGGGAGGAGTGTGCAGTGGAGTAAAACTGCCCATCTCCTGGTGATCAGGAAGCACAGAGGGATGGAGGAAGGGACTTGGGACCCAAAGTGTACTTCAATGGCACAGTCCCAGTCACCTGCCTCTCTAGGGCCGGCCTCGTAACACTTCCACTGCCTCTCAGTGCCCCACTCAGAATCCACCAACCAATGAACCCACTGGTGAGGGTAAAGCTACCATGATCCAATCATCTTCCAAGATTCCGCCTCTGAACACTGCTGCGACGCTGACCAAACCTTCAGCACATTATCCTTTGGAGGACACTTCTGAGCCTAACCATCATACTCAGTCTGCTTGTTTCACAAAGCCAGTGAAGTAGAACTCGAAGGCTAACTGTGCAGTAAGAAGAGTGGGCTTGGTGGAGAAAATGATTTGTCTTTTTGTTTTAAATATTAGTTTGTGTAAGAATGAAAGCTGTGATCCAGAACAAATAACATCCTTCATTAAACACCACATCCCTGATGCGAAATTAAAAACGGAAAACAAAGAAAAGCTTGTGTATATTTTGCCTTCGGAAAGGACAAGTGAATTTCCAGGTAACTTGAATATGAACACAGAGAAATGAAATCTGAGATTAAATGTTCACATGGACTTAGATTTTAATTATTTAATAGATTTGGGTGTTGTCTTAGGTTAATTTATCTGAAAAGCGTAACTGGAGAGGAGGGCTTGAGTCCCTTGAATTTACTTGACAGTTGATCCCTGGTAGTATTAGCAATCAGTGAAGAGAAGACATGGTAGGAAAGCAAGGTGGGACAAGTTTTCATTATTTAGCAGGTGATTTGGGGGGGGGGGGAGATTTAAATATAATGGCATAAAGGGAAATGAATACAAAAGTGCGCTCAGTGTTCTCTCCTGGAGGGAAGGGGTTTCTCACCCAGCACTCTCTACCCATCACTAGTTAATGAATACACCCAGGCATATTAACTTCAGGCTCTTCTGTTGTGTTCTGAATATGAATTTAAGAAACTTGTAAACCTACAATGTCAGTGTTCTGGGAGGCTGATGCAGGAGGACTACAAGTTTGAGTCCAGCCAGATAGTTTAGTGACTTAAAGAGACTCTGCCTCAGTATTAAAGATAAAGGACTGGAGCTGTAGCTCAGCGTTCCACGCAAAGACCTTGGGCCCAGTGCGCAGCATATACCTACCCCGTACGTATGTCAGACAAGGTTAGAGAAAGAATCTCAGGCAAGTAGGAGCTTTTTTAAAAGTAGAGTTACCCTGTGTGGGTGAGGGCAGACGAAGCGAGGGTGGGTGCCAAGGCTTCTGCTAAGGCTTCTCTTCGTATTTTAATTTAGTTTTTTGTGATTTACTTATTTTGCAGAGAAAAACATAGCCTACTTATTTTACAAGAGTCTTCCATATGGGTTTCCAGCCTGCTGGGTAACAATACCAGCAGCCTTTGTTTTGATGAGGAATCCTAAAAATTCCCTATTTGTTGAAAGCATACTATGAGCCAGGCACTGTTCTTGTGCTTGCACACACATCAACTCAATTAGTACTCATAACTATTTCATGAGGCAGGTGCTAAGCTTTTCCAAGTGAGTAAGTGTATTTTAGTCTCTTTTGATTTAAACAGCTTCTCATAGTTTGGTTCATTAAAAGTTTAATGTTTGTAGTCCTAATATAAATAAGCTTTTTAAAAAGATAGTTTAATCTCATTGGGCACAAACTTAACAATACAGATTTTAACTCCACTCTCCAAAAAACCCTCTCTTGGTCCTGATACCAGCACGAAGATGGTTTTTAAACTATCTTACTGTTTTGGGCTAAGACCCCATGAGGTATGACTGGCCCAAATTTCTTCCTTTTTTTTTTTTTTCAGTTAGGGAAGGACATTAGAAAGTCTTTGCATGCTGGTACCACCAACTAGAAATACCACTTAGCCAGAGTCTCTGGTGCTGGTATGCTATCATACAGAAGCATCTTTATACAGACTCCAGGCCTCTCCTAGTTTAATGGCATAGTTATGTCTGTGCCCATTCCAGGGCATGGGATTCCAGATTCCTCAATGCAGTGTGCAGGTCATACAAAAACATACAGCCTCCCCCATTGCACTGAGCTTCTCTCAGTAGTGATGTGGGTATGTGGGCATCTTCTTTAAGAAGCTCATACCCTTGGCCACATAATCCCTGGAAAGAAATAACTAATTAGTGTTTGCTGAAAATCCATTATATAAGGGACACTGCTTCAGGCACAGGAAATACAGCATCACACAGAACATACAAGTCCCTCTCCTCATGAAATCTACATTCAACTAATGTAGGGGAAGAGTAGAACAAATGAAAGAAAAAGTGTGTATGGACAGTATTCAACAAAGCCACATGAGTTGGGCAGATGACTCTTGTCCAGCTCAGGTTTAGGTTTACATTGAATGCTCATAGAAGGCCACAGAAGAAAATGGTCAGATGTACTTTAATAGAGAAGAATGGCGTGTCTGTAGGGCAGTGAATGAGGGAGCAGAGTGGAGAGCAGATGTGGGTAAATTTTGTGGGGTCCATAGAGAATGGCTCTTCCTGAGACATAGAGCTTTGGTACTGACTTTGTCTAAGTGCACTGAGAAGCCACTGAAAGACATTCAACAGGGATTTGATATGATGTGGTTCACATTTTCATGCTCTGGATAAAGATAACTCTGGCTCCGGGAGAACAACAGTGGACATTTGGAGATGAGCCGTGGGACCATTTCAGAGGTCCAGGTGAAGTATGGTGGTAACTGGGCTGCCATGGTGCCAGTGAACATGGATGGAAGGGGGGTCTTTGAAGCATATTTTAAAATAATGCTGCAACTCTGGATGATGAAGTTAGGAAAGGTAGAGAATATAAACAGACTTCTACATTTTTGGCTCTGATTATTGAGTAGAAAATGGCAGCATTTATTGTTCAGGAAGAAGTGGGACATTCGGACCAAATGGGGAAGGAAGAATGAATGCTGTGTTTGGGAAATGTTAATGTAGAGATGCCTTTTGATTTACTAGTTGTTAAGTATATAGTTGATTACAGGATTAACCATAGTCAAAAGACAAAGTGGTATGTGAATTTGGGAGTCTTCAATGTATATATGGATTATAGGCTGGATTTGTGAGTGTGGAAGGGGAAGATGGTCTAGGGCTACAATTTTGGGAAAAAACAGAGAAGCTGGGAAGGAGCTAGAAACTTACACAACTGGGTGTAGTTGGAAGAAAAGACCAAACAGCTTCTAGCCATGGGCCTGAAAGGCTGGTGGAGCAGTGTTGCTGCAGTGGGGACCACGGTGCCTGGAACCTTTGAAATTATGTGAAGTAACACTTTTTCTGGATTGCAAAAGACATCATTTCATCATGGGACAGCAAATTTCAGATCAGATGCACTGGTTATTAATAAGTTACCATAAAAAGTAGCAAAACATGCCACATTGGTTCAAGAAAGTAGCTCCTTAACTTATGAACAATTTCATGGGAGAGAAGAACTCGATGATATAACTTCTAAAGTGGCTACTGGCCAGGAAAAACATATCTTTGAGGTACAACCTGGTTCTGATTCCTCTGCCTTTTGGAAAGTGGTTGTACGGCTGGTCTGTACCAAGATTAACAAAAGCAGTGGCATTGTAGAAGCATCACAGATCATGAATTTGTACCAGTTCATTCAGCTTTACAGAGACATCACAAGTCAAGAAGCAGGAGTGTTAGCTCAGAGCCCCACCTCTGAAGAACCTGGTGAAAACTCACCCTCCGTAACATCTTGTCAGGATAGCCTTTGGAGGGGAAGGGTGAGCCGCTGACTGATGAGGGGGAGTGTTGTGTCTCCATGGATGGACGAGCTGACCTCATCCTGCCTTGTGCTCACAGCTTTTGCCAGAAATGTATTGATAAGTGGAGTGATCAACACAGAAATTGCCCTGTGGCCTACAGACTACTGGAGCAAATGAATCTTGGGTGGTTTCAGATGCACCCACAGAAGATGACATAGCTAACTATATTCTTAACATGGCTGATGAGGCGGGCCAGCCCCACAGGCCATGGCCTTGGGGCAAAGAGCTTCTTCTGTTACTGTGGGCTACAAATACACAGAGGAAGAACAGGTCTCTTGTAGCACAGATACAGAAAAACTAATTTTTCCTGTCGTCTTAGTTTTGCTGTTCTGATAATGTGTCCCATTTTTTGAATAAACTTATCATGTCTTCTGTTGATGTTAAACTAAAAAAAAAAAAGAAAGAAAAAAGAAAAAACTGAACAATGTGTTTATAATGAAGAAATAAAATGCTTCCAGAAGGGTAAACTCAGTGAACTGCTTTACACGTCACTGCGTTAAAGACAAAAAAGGGAAAAGCCGACCTAAAACAATGAAAGAAAAGTAAAGAATTGTTCATTGCAGCTGAAAATATGAAGTTATTGGTAACCTAGAAAACAACAGTTCTCATGCAGGGATATAAATAGCAAATTTTGATTTTCAGAGTTAAGTGTCAGTAGGAGATGACAAATTAAAGGTAGGCAAAACTTTGGAGCCAAATATACATGTGAAGAGGGCTAAGACAGTGATTTTGTTTTGTTATTATTTATCTTTGTTTAATAAATGTAGCATTTTGCCTATTGGTTGAGATGCCATAATAAATGTAGAAGAAACTGATGACGTAGGAGGGGCAAGAGAGTCCTTGATAGTCTGACAGAGGATGGACAGAAGTCAGAACTGAGGTTAAGGGCATAAGGTGAGACAGGAGCAGCTGTATGTCTTGCACCCGTACAGAAAGACCCAGCGTGTGGTTAGAAGTCACCTGGGTTTGTACTGTGGAGGTGAGAGGAAAAGATGATGGTATTTCTGATTACTCATATTTCCTCAAAGACTATAGCATATTCATAATTTTAAGTGGAGTAAACAAGTTTGGGTAATGCATTTGAGGTGGTTACTTCAGAGCGAGAACATTCCAATGAAGTTTTGCTTTTGATTACTATATACGTTGTTCATTCATATATGCGTTGAAGATTCCCAGATTCAAAGACCATTTGATTGCTGTGACATTGCAAAGACAAAATGTTCTGTACAATGTTATGCTTCATCATTCACATAAGTGTTGATTTCCTGGGTTTAGTAATTGATGTTGTTTTTGAAATGTGCATATTTCTGTTTGATGTCTTAGACCTCTTCAGGGATCTTGATAAGTGTTCTGGCCAGGGTTTGGTGAGCTATGATATCTCCATGTCAACTCTGAGTGAAGTCTTCATGAATGTGGAAGGAATGTCAACTATCAACCAAGGTAAAAGCATGTGTATAATTCTCAAAAATCAATTTCCAATTGATGATGTCTCAATGCATTATTTATTATTTCTCAGGTATGATTCATACTAAGGAATGTGACTCATTCCCAGTTTGACTTTGAACTTTAAGAGGAGTTGTTCTTCAACACCATCAGTAGTCTAACCCCAGATTTAATCTTGGAATCTACCAAATTCCTTCTTGGAAACTATCGTCTCCCAGTTTTAGGAGCTATTTCCTACCTTCGGGTGCTCACTGCTTCTTAAACTCTCTGAGGCTCTGAAAGTTCTTAACTAGAGGCATGAGCTGCTTATAAAAATTATGCCTAGCTTGTCAATACAAAAAAATCCATGAAGGTATAAATAGAGAGGATTCTCAGTCTCAACTCCTTAGTATTTCATGAGTAATAATAATAAAAGTTGTCACTTTTTTTGAGTATTACCAAATACATCGATCAGTGTATTCCTATGCACTCATATTCACCTATAACAGTACCTTCTTTCAGTAAATAATCCTTCCAAGTGTCACTGGTCGCATTTTATGCCTGAGAAAGACAGACCTAAGAGTAGTTAAATGATCCAAATTGTACTGCTTGTAATTCACGTACGTGGGATTCATTTCCAGGTCTGTTTGTCTCAAAAATAACGAGCTTTTGCCTGCATCACTAGGTTATTGATTCCTTAGTCATTAGTATTTGGACATTAATGATTAGCTATTCCTAGGGAGAATATTTTTTGAAACCCCTTAGAATATTCTTGCATTTGAGACTTTTCCTTTCTAAACACTCTTTGAATTCTTCTTCAGTATGAACTTAGTATTCTTTACACTGAGTTTATAGATTTTGAACATTATTATGTTTCTTATACTTTTTGCATATTTTATGGTCATAATACTTTATAATAATACTTTATCTCAAAACTTCTAATATGGATCATAATAGGCAATCATAAGATAACTATAGAAAGAAAATATTGAAGGCAGTGGTGAGCTCTAAAAATAAATACTGAAAATGCCGTTTAAATAATCCCTTTGAAACTATTATAGGAATAAGTCAAATGTAAAGTAACTTTTAATATTAAAAAAAATCTGTAATGCCCCAGGATGCCATTCATGCTATGTGTGTATGTGCACAGATTTTGAACATGCAGAAATGACGTGTGACTCAGAAAGCCTCAATAGAAGAGAACCAGCTTGCTCTTCTCTCCCTGGAGTACAGAAGCCTGTGGGTACCCTGGAACTTTGGAAGATGCAGATCTATGTGATAGCACAGCTTCGTTTCCTAAAGTTAATACGTGGAAGAAAAACACTTTTGACCCTGTGAGTACTGGGATTTTGTTAAATGGTGAGATTCAAAAGATGTTCAAACCAGAAAAGAGTTTACAACTAGAATACAACGTACAGCATTTTCCCCAGAGTGCAGGTAGATGAAACATTTGATTTCACTGACAGCAAGAATACCTGTCTGCTAACCCTGAATGGATTTATGCATGCAGGTGTGATTATCTTAAACAGTTTACTATTTTGATGTGTATGTAGTAATTCTCCTTTTGCTGATATGCTTTTTAGAATTTTAATAAGTAGAAGTGTCGTTTAGTATAAAGTAGATGATTTGATACTAAAAAAATGGGGTCGTATGGGTAGATGAAGTTGCAGTGATTCATCCAGTAATTTTTTATCGTTTAGGTTATTGATATTTGGAATGGCACTGTTCCCGTTGCTTTTGGAAGAAATAGCTTATTCCATGATGAAGAAAACTGAAGACTGGGAATTTAAAACAGAGTTGTATTTCCTCTCTCCTGGACAGCTTCCTCAAGAGCCTCGTACCAGCCTGCTCATCATCAATCGCACAGGTGCACAGAAACCCAGAAATAAGTTATATTTTATCCTGAAACAGCACAGACTGGAGGAGAAACAAATCGCAAAAGAAGAACATGTGCCGTTGTAGAAAACAGCTTTTGAGAAACAGTGACTGTTTTCTCCGAGTTTGGGGGTCACGGGCGTGGTGGGGAGTAAGCAAGAAGGAGCCCAGGTCGCTGCACAATCTAGTCAAGTGACGCTCTTACCTGCTGATGCTGTGCTGTTACAGGACAGAGAAAGAAACTTCTATTTTGACGGGAGCACTTTGTTTCCAGCCTCCGTTGCAATGATAGTCTAATCTACACCTCAGATTTTATAACCACTGATTGACACGTAAGGTTTCGTTTCTACACCCCGTGAACCTGTGAAGTAACATGATTCAGGAAGACTCCTTACCTTGCTATCCCAAAGACTAGATAATGGAATATTTTCTGACTGCTTGATTAACTTGAAGGAGGAGCTTTTACGTTTCTACCAAAGATACTGATAAAAATTCAGAGTAGGAGCTCTCTCTTGATGCGTTCCCTGTTCTTTCAGGTTTCTTCCCCACATATATTAGTGATTCTGGGTTGTAGGTGCCTCTTTAATCAAACATGATACAGCATTTTCATTTCTGTTTCTCATTATTCTTATTACTTTTCACTTGGGTTTTTGGAAGGTAGATTTCCCTGCTGCCTTAAAGCTGAAAGTCTTGCTAATTGCACTTGAATTTCCAAGATCTAGATTATTTCTTCGCCTCTCAGCTTGTCTCCTGTTTGCCACTAACTAGTTGCACTGAGGACCATGTACTAGTATTCCCTTATGTATTTTTCCATACGCAATTGTTTCTTATTTTTAGATTGAAGTTTGGGGATTCTCTGCCATTCTGATCCTCTTTTCTCAAAAATCCAATGATTATTGCTAAACTGTTCACTTTTTCATATGAGAATTCCTGTTTGGGTGAATTTGAATCACCATTATTTTACCCTGTAGTGGAGATGAAGTGGCGTGTGTAGTTGACCAGGGCTCGTGGAAAGCTTGTCCTCTATGTGTGTGCCCATGTCACCCGGGAGTAATCCGAATGTGTTTTAAGTTTACAGTCATCCCTCGCTATATCATGGTTCACTCATTGCAGCTTCGCTTTATCAATTTTTTTAAAAAAGATATATCTAATTCTGTATCATGGAGCTCTTGCTGTGTCGTGAGATTTTGCAGTATATAGATATTTATATAATATTTATAATTTTAATTATTTTTGCCTAAAAATTTAAAACACTATAAAATTATAAAACATGTTAATTCAAACATATTAAAAGAATTTTAAATTGAAATAGAATACAGTATATATTTCATCAGCAGGTGAACACCGTACTGTATACACTGAAATGCAGTATGCCATTACCACTTGCACAGATTTGCCAATGTGAGATTATACACGCTCACTATTGGCTGATGGAATGGAAAGCGACCAACCACAGCACTGTGTTCCATATCCTGGGTGCTGATTGGCTCAGTAACTGTAGCATAGGTCTGTTTGCTCTCCCGCACTATGCCCATATGTTCAGCATCTCTCCTTGTGCACTTCACAACGGGTACCCATACAGAATTTTATATGTTGTTAAAATTACGTAGGTTTAAGTGTGTAGGAAGTGTTTAAGAGCATATGAAGTGTTTGTCAGAGTGTGGGAAAGGTTAATAAGGGGGTGGAAAACGTTTATAGGAGTGTGGGGAGGGTTTATAAAGCCTTAAAATATATAAATAATAAAGTAAATATGGCGCTGCTGCTTCACGGATTTTCACCTGTCACGGGGACCTCTGAAACGTAACTCCCACGGTAGGTGAGGGATCACTGGAGTCCTGTTTGTCCGGCTCCAGAGCCTACCTTGTGCATTCCCAGAATGAATTCTCATTTCAAAAGCTGTGAGAGTTTTTTAAAATTTTTACTTTTTTCCATTCCATCTTCCCCTGATTGTCATCTGGAGTTGCTTCAGGTCTGGGCCTGCTGATTTCTTCAAATAGTACCTCTTAGAAAGCAGGGATAGGGCTCTTATCCAGGGAACAAGTGCAGCTGTTGTCTCCTGTGAATGAGGTATGGTTGTCTCCTGACTGCCCAGCTTGGTCCAGGTGTAGATAACTGGGTAAAGACTGACTACAGCTTCAGAGCCCCTCTTTGCTCCCTTACGTTAATCCACTCTGAGTTTTGGTACCCTCTTCAGAGATACATAAAAAATTTTGGTTCAATGACAGCATCATTTCCAGTTCCCATTTTCTAAGGAAAATATATTTATGCAACATGTATGCAGATATGTAAATTGTATTGGTGTGTTATACATACACACAGATCTATTTATTTTTCCATTATCTCAGTGAATAAGGGAGAGAGGAAAGTATCACCAAGCTTAAACATCTGAAGTACTCCTCATATAATTATTGTATTTCTATAAATTATCAGTTCAAATGTATTTCTTAAATAAAAACCATACAATAGCAGTACCTTGTTTTAATAATCACACGTTACCTTGCATTCAACAGAATTATAAATGTAAGTCATCAGACCATAAGATCTGCAGAATAGAACGTAGTAGGTAGAGTAAGTGATTTTTCCTTGATGGGTCACTATTATTATTGTACTGCCCATAGAGTTATTAATGTAGTGTAAATATCAATTTAAAATTATGTGTGAGGTCATTAGAAAATGTGGTATGTGTGTTCTCATTTTCATATGGTCTTCTGTTACTGCCTTTATACTAGAATCAGATATTGAAGACTTTATACAGTCATTGAAGCATCAAAATATACTTCTGGAGGTAGATGACTTCAAGAACAGAAATGGCACTGAAAGCCTCTCATACAATGGAGCTATCATAGTTTCTGGTAAACGAAAGGTAGGTTTGTCTCTTGGTTTTTGCTTTTATGACTCTCCCCAACACAAAGAATGGAATAAGATATTGACACATTTTAATTGGTTTCAAAATGGCAGAAAGTCAACCTAGCTAGTATATAGCACCTTAATTCAGAGAAACATCTTGAGGCCATATTGAATAGACTGAAGCTTGAATAGTTTTTTGTGAAACGTTTTCCGTCTTTATTGTGAATTAGATAATTTTGTAAATTTGAAAGAAACAAATTTAATTGTATCTGATTTTCAATAAAATATTACAGCGTAAAATGTGACGATGAATTTAAGGCATCCTATTCAATTGCTAACTGCCTGAATTATGTTTTTATGCACTGAGAAAATACTTTAAATAATATGACACATTACATTTCTGAGATGAAAGTACTCTCCACGTATTGTGTTATTTCAATTTGGTTTAAAGTATCCAAGCCACAGAGATGCACCAAGGACAAAGACTATTCAAAACATATTCTAATCTTAAATTGATCTTATTTGCATTCTGTTAAAAGTGAAGCGCTATTATGTAATACTACTTCTTCACTTCTTGTTACAAGAGAAATTGAAAATAAAAAAAACAGAAGCATTTGAAGATGTAGCATGGAACTCAATTCTACCTAAACTGAATATATTATGAAAAGTGTAATAACTGTGTCAACCATGGGACGCTACTTCGGTAGCTGTCTTCTACCATATTTACTACATGAATGACTCGTGATGTATAAACAATATGGAACGTCTTGATGAATGTACGGACATTTTCATGAACATGAAGTATGGATGCATTATTTTAGAAAGTATGAAGATGCTGCATCAGCAGGCTAACCAGGCATATATTATAAATGCCATGTTTATCCTCTATCCAGAAGATCAACATTCCTTTGCTTATTCACCAGCAGGACCAAATAATATAAAATTAGTAATACTAATTCTAATTTGTTATAAGTGGATGCTGACTCTGTCGTGTCAACTTTACTAAGGCCTGATAGCCATAATCTCATTAACACCATAGAGCAGCCCGGTTATTACCCTTTTTCATAGAAGATTGAACTGAAGCTCAGAAAATGTAGTTAACTTAAAGAGGGACACACAGCCAGACTGTGGCATCTTCTGTATAAAAACGTTACTTTTGTATTTCAAAGATTTAGAACGCACCTCACTGTTTTATATGTGTTTGTTTGTTTGTAGGATTACAGATTTTCAGTTGTGTGCAATACCAAGAAGCTACACTGTTTTCCCATCCTCATGAATATTATCAGCAATGGGCTACTTCGAATGTTTAATCAAACACAGTGTATTCAAATTCAGAGAAGTCCATTTGTCATGGCAAGTATTAAACTTACTGATTCTGATCAGTTTTTGGCTATTCATAGCTGATTGTTAATCCTAAAGTGTTTACTGTTGTGTCTTGACATTTCAAACAGATGATAAGATTTTTTTCTTGCAGTTATAATAGGAGAATCTTTGTGGGTTAATACTCTTCAATGTTATGTCATGTTCATCTAAGGGATATTCTGAGAAATTGTAGATATATACCTGATTGTGAAAATGTGCGTGCGTGTGTGTGTGTGTGTGTGTGTGTGTGTGTGTGTGTGTGTGTATGCACGTGCACCACTGACTGAATGGGTAGGAGATTGAAATTTGCTGTTTGCCACCTGATTCATCCCATTACCTACCTGTAATAATACTGCATAGCAAGGGTATCTGATACAGGCTAAGTTTTCAGGATTCTGGCTACAATCCAGCTTTCTATAGTTCAGACAATAGGAAATGGCTGTGAAAGACAGAAGAGCAAAGGATCCTGTAAATTGGGTTCCAGTCACATCATCACCTCCCTTTGTTCTTCTAGCTCAGGTGTATGACAGGGCCTTCCACGTCCATCATGATTATTGCATGATCCTCACCTTTTCTTTGTTCTGATTTTAAGTTTATGAGTGATCACATTTTGTAGTTGATACTGTTACAGAAAACAGACAAAACATGGGAAAAAGTTATACCAAGGAGGTTTAGGAGGCAGTTTATTATGCTAGTGGGCTTGACTGGGATCTCAGTCAGCCCCACCTATTGGGTTTTGGGGACTTTTATAGTGAGGACAAGCAAGGAGGTACAAAGACAGATTTAGTGCATTGTGATTGGGCGGTTGGGTGACATCATGGATTGCTAGGGAAGTTTAAAACATCTCAAGTTACATTGCAAGGCCATCAGTTAAACAAGCATGAGTTACACAAAGGAAGAAGTGTCCTTTATATCTGAAGTTACATTCAAGACCATCAGTTACTCAAAGGCAGCAGAGACAGGGGTTTACACAAAGGAAGGAGAGTTCTGTTATCAGCCCTGCCCGACATGTCCGCTTGGTCTTGGTGGACATCCAGGAAGGCTTTTATTTAAAATTTTACTTTCCCCCTTCAGTACCAAGAGGGCTATCTCAAAGCTGACTACAAATGTTGCACACCAGAACTTGGAAGAGCAAAAAACAAGACTAGCAATGGAAAGTTAAAAGAGAAGCCCTTTGTGTGACGTGTGTGTCAGATTCAGTTTCAACTTCTTTATGTCATTGGTATCAGGTGCACATGCAAATGCAGGTTTTTTGCACATAGTAGAGAAAATGGTGAAATATACTTGAGTGGTCAGTGACAGATATGTACATAGGACTGACCAGGTGATCAGCAGGACCACAAGGTGGTTCAAATAGTGGTGACTCAGGGAGCCCTGCAGAAATTGGAAGCAGCAGGTCACAGAAGGAGAGTTCTATTTCTTCTTGGATTTGGTTTCCCCATTGCATTGCCTATTCACTCAAGATCAAAAAAGACCAAGGCTCCATGGCCAAAAAAAAGGGCTCCATGGCCACTCACGTAGGCACTAGCCATTGCAGGGCACACACCTCCATTCTGACAGGGACAATAATTCATTTTACCACTGAAAGGAAAAATTCTATAGACCCCCAAACTCTTAAATAAAATCTGAGAGTTTACAGTTATTTCAAAACAGGCTTGCACTGCTTCCCTGTAATTGTATCCATGAGCTCATCCTGTACACTGCTTGGGCTTGGACCCAGCCTGAGGCAGACAGTGATTAGGCAGTGATTTAAACTTTATTTCCTTGAAATTGGGCTCAGGAGAAACAAGATTCTTTTTTAGTTCTATGTTACTGAGTACATCTAACCATCCCCATATCCATCTCTACTCTGCAGAGAAGACAGGATGTATGGGCCTGAATTATCTCTTAATCAAAGGTCCTAATTCCTGAGTTATTATTTTTTATCATGGTAAAAACACAACAAAACGCACCATCACAACCATTTTTAAGTGTAGAATTCATTAGCATTAAGTGTATTTACGCTGTTGTGAGGTGGGTCTCCAGAACTTGTTCATCTTGTAGAAGTAAAACCATACTCACTAGACAACTCTGTTTTCCTTCCAATAACCACTAACCCACTTTCTGATTCAAGAAATTTGACCTCTTTTGGCATGTTATATAAGTGGAATTATTTAATATTTAAGTTAAATAAATTAGTCTTTTTTAGTTTATTTCCCTTAGCATAGTGTATCCTCAAGTTCACCTGTGTTGCAGCATATGACAGAATTATTTTCCTTTAAAAAAACTGAATGATACCTTATTATATGTGTGTGTGTGTGTGTGTGTGTGTGTGTGTGTGTGTGTGTATGTATATATAATATTTCATGTATTTGTATGTCCACTGATGATCATGGGGTTGTTTCTTCCTCTTGTCTATTGTGAGTGATGATGGATGTGTAGATAGCTTCAAAAATATGCTTTCAAGCTCGGCATGGTGGCACATACTGTAATCCTAGCACTGAGGAGAATGAAGCAGGAGGATCACTGTGAATTCCAGACCAGCCTGTGCTCTGTAATGAGTTCAAGGCCAGCCTGAACTACATAGTGGGACCTTTTCTCAAACCAAACCACACCAAACCAAAGCAAACCAAACCAAACCAAACCAAACCAAACCAAATATACATATGCTTTCAGATCTTTTGAATATATACCCAGAAGTGGTTCTGCATTATTTTTGACTTTTCCTTGCCTTATGTTAAATAAGAAATAATTATCTGTCTTATAGATGTTGTTAAGCTATATACATACTTTGAGTTTTTGATATTCCAAAAGCACATTCCTTACAACTTTTAGTATTTCATTTAAAATATTCACTAGTTTAAAGTACCTTTTACATTTTCAGGAATTTTGGATCTGGACTGGACTGCCACAAGGGGTTTTCTTCATATTTTTGGTTGCATGCAGCATTTCGCCTTACATCGCCATGAGCAGTGTCAGTGATTACAAAGTAAGACAAAGGGGAGGGGGACTCCAGGAATTTCAGTAGTTGTATTTTTAAGGCTATGTGTTAGAAACCTTTCCCCTATGAAAAGTAATTAAATACATTTTTAATTTAAATAACACAGATAAGCATTCTTTTTCATTCATGTACACATATGTCTTTTATTTAAATTTTAAGTTTTTATCGGTAAATTTACCAGTACATAATGTTGACATTTCTTGTGTGGAGTCAAATGTACACAACGCATTTTAATTCCTTTTCTCATCCTCTTTCCCTCCTTGCTCTTACACTTCTTCCATCTCTTGCTCCCTCTTCCGGTTTTGAGAAAAATCTGTCTCCCTACTTTCCATTATCTTTCTTTTACTTTGCTCCCTATTTAGAGTTTGGATTTCTCATGTAAGAGAAGCCACATGATATTTAAATTGGTGCGTCTGATTTATTTCACTTAACCTTAAGGTCTCAAAGTACATCCGCTTTCCTACTAATAAGTCAGGAAATTTACTTTTAAAAGTGCAAAAACACTTTTCAGCTCAAAGTTACAGAAATAGTCAAATGATTTCTCAGAACTCAGAGGAAAATATAAATTTTTGACTACGCTGCTTCTTAACTGCAAGGAGGAAGTCACTGAGGTTGACATTGAAGATGAAATCTAAGCCATGGATTAGCTCTGCACTCTGGAAATTGAAATATCCTGTTGATTTTTGTTTGGTTGTGCTCACTATCCAGGTAGACCAGATTCAGATAAATCTGCTTGCACTGTCCTGAGCCGATAACTCTTTGAGGAGATGTATAGACAAAAGAAAAATGTATATGTCCTTCAGGTCACAAAACAGTATTTACTGTGAAGGAATTTTATGCACTGACCTTGTTACGTCTGTTCTTCTATTCATTATTCATGAGTCACAGTGATTTTATCGTGAATAAAATCTACCACAGGAAATAATGAACATTTTAAAAGTGGAGTTGATTTGTATAAATCTATATAAATAATAGAATATTAGATTATATTTATCTTGGAAATTCCACTAATGTGCTTATTTTGGATTTGCATTTTAATTGAATCTATGCATATCCTATGTTTTCTCATCAGAGGAAGGCTAAATCTCAGCTATGGATTTCAGGCCTCTGGCCTTCTGCTTATTGGTTTGGACACGCAGTGGTGGATATTAGCCTCTTTAATTTAATTCTCCTCTTGATGTATTTAATTGTTTGCCTGACAAACATGAGAGGCATTTATATTACAAGCCGAATTATATTTGCCCTGGTAAGTAACACATTACAGAGACCAAATTTTATAATGTAATTAATAATAAAATTTACCCTTGCTATTTTATATCATAAATATGATTTTATTTGCAAACAACCCATGCAAAGGACATGTACAATAAAATTTAAAAATGTTTTCCTCGGATAATATTTCTTTTTCTGACTATGATCCTATTTGTATTATCTTCAGGTTGCTATTTCCTTTGGTTATGCAGTTTCCCTTATCTTCTTCACATATGTAATATCATTTATTTTTTGCAAGAGGAGAAAAAATAGTGGCCTCTGGTCATTCTGCTTCTATACTGTAAGTATATATGTGTGTGTGTGTGTGTGTGTGTGTGTGTGTGTGTGTGTATACAAACACACAAATCTATACATATAGTAAATAACTACTTTTTAAACTTTCAATGTAATGCTGAGTATAGTCACATTTACTCTGAGCAGTAAGAAAAACTGATAATGCAGGTTGTATCAGAAAACCTAAAATGCTCCAAATCCAAAAATTGTGGAAAGCTGACTTGATACTACAAGAAGAATATTCTACACCTAACCTTATGTGATGGGTTGCAGTCAAAATTCAGGATGTAAAACACAATATATTCCTTATTCTCACGGGACCATTTCAAATTATTTAGACAAAGTTATGTATAAAACAAAAAAGCAATTTTTCTGTTTAGGTTTGTACCCTACCCCAAAGTATGTCATTAAATATATGCAAATATTCTAAAATACAGACATGCCTGAAATCCAAAACCTTTCTGGACACAAACATTTTTAATAAAGGATATTCAAACCCTTATTTTAAAATAACACTATCAAAAAAAGGAAAATGTAATTCATGTTACCAAGTCAATGACATTCCTGAATAATTCAGGCACAACTCTTTGAACAGAGTTCAGGGAGAATTTCTTAGAAGACTTGAAATTTAAAAATGTACTATTGAACAGGGCGTAGTGGCACAAAGCTGTAATCCCCGCACTCAGGAGGCTGAGGCAGGAGGATAAGAGGAGTTTGAGGTCAGCATAGGCTACATAATGAGTTCAAGGCCAGCCTGTGTTACAAAGCAAGACCCTGTCTCAAAAAACTAACCAAACAAACAAAAATTGCACTGTTGAATTTACAGATTCTTTAGAATATAGATATAGGGCTTCCTGATAACACTAGAATGAAAATTGCCATTGTAAGAGTGGAAAGTATAATCCCTTTCTGTAGCTCTCTAAAAAGTGTCTTAAACTAAACTGATAGTTTTTTATATTAAATATGTTTTATAGCTGTGTCAGAGAACTTATTAATAAATATATATGAAAGCAAGAGCTTGTCCAACACTGTGGAATACTTTGCTAGGAACGTTTACTAAAACACTGGAGACCCAGAATTAGCGGGGTTCTGCATTTCAGTCAAACTTTAAGCTGATATCCTTGAGTTGTAGGTGAACGTCTACCGAGAAAACATTTCCTAACTTTTCGCATGGGAGTGTGGAAACCCTGAGAGAAAGTCAACCCAAGACCGTCTGTAAGAAAATACAGCAGCCACCACATCACTTATGTAGGAAAATTAGCCTTAGAGACTGTACCCAGCAGGTCGCTGTTGTTCCTTCTCATTGGACAAACTCTGATTTGACTTCTCTGAGTTGTATTACTTTGTACTCAAAAAATAGTATCTATTGCTATCTCTTTTACAATCACCAACACACCGAAGCCTTTTGCGTGCTTGTATCTGGTAACCTGAACAATTACTTTGAAGATAACAATTATGTAGTGTAACAACCATTGTTGAATTCATATCATCTTTTTTTCTTTTTTTTTTTTGAGGTACTGGGGATCGAACTCAGGACCCTGCACTTGCTAGGCAAGCGCTTATTCCACTGAGCTATATCCCCAGCCCCGAATTCATATCATCTTGTCTTTGAAATTATGTATAGTTTCTAATGTTTTTTAAAGTATTTTTTACTGTTTTTAAAATACAAAAGAAAGAACTGAAGCATTACCTCTCTTGGAAGACTGCTTTGAGGCTAGGCTTAAGGCTTTTGTGCACCAAAGGTCTTTCGATCTATATGCCCCATGGGAACTTTCCTGTTCAGTCAATGGCTTATTGCTGTTGTCCACTATCATCAGAGATACCGGATATGCTGAACAGATGTCATTAAGGATGGTCTTACTGGTACTCCTGCATATGTCTATCAAAGGCAAACCAAGAATCCATGCCTACTGGTTGTGTTTCCAGTACTTTCACCTCTGAATGAAATCTTTCTTGGCACTGACAGTGAAGCAGTATCAGGGCAGTTGTCCGATATGGCTGTTGCCAATTACGTTACTAACTAGCCTTCATGATGCTGGAGATGCCCCATTAAGTACCACTGTAGATCCACACTCACCTAATTATTATTCCATCATAAGTAACTGGCAGTATACAATTATGGTTCCTTTTTATTTACAGCTTTTCTCTCTTTGTGTTAACTTTCCTAACCCAGAAATTATATCAGACTGGGACAAATATAGATCTAGATAAACATAGTCTTGCTATATGTCAAGTGAAAAATCAGCCCTGGTTTACATTATTCCCACAATTTGTCCCAGGGTGTATAGAGCTAGTGATTTCCCAGATGAGGGGTATTCAAACATTGCAGAACCATGACCAGCTTTCTGTTTTTCAGCTTTCATTGGGGCAGTGTAGCAGGGATAATTTCCTTGTGGGTGAAGGCCCTATAGTGATACTTTGGGTTGGAAAACATTGCAGACAGAAGTTTCTCAACCAAGTTCTAGGAGTATAAATCTGTGTATCGATTCCACAGAATATGACATACCATCTAGATTTTTATTCTGGTATCAGAAATTGAACTCAGGATTGTGCTCGCCAGGCAGATGGCTGTGTTGCTGAGCTGTATCCCCGGCCCACTTTTTACATTTTGATACACAGATTCTTACCAAAAAATTACTTTCATCTCTCATCTGAGAACTCAGAGAACTTTTTCCCTTTTGGGAATAAAGGGTGAAAATCCTGTGAAGGCAGTTTTTTTCAAAGCATAGCAGAAGGCAGACCAGAATCAGCATCATAGTATTGTGAATGCCTTTTGGGTATATAGCAACAAGTAAAAAAAAAAATGAACGAAAGTAAAAATCTGCCTGTTATCTCCAAGGAAAGTCATGATAATGCAGAACCCCTTTGTATTTGATGAATGAAGTAAGGTGATGCTGAAGATGTTCTTCCTATGATTTGAATAAGCTACAGCAAATAAAGGCACATAGCAGAAAATGAGCCATGACTTTCTGGCACACTGTATTTTAAAAATCAAAACATATTATGTATGATTCGAAGTCCTTTTTCCTTTGCTGCCAGTTATGTTTGAGATTGATAGAAGACTTCAAACAAGACTAGATATGTAAAGAATATTGTAAATGAATAATTCTTTGTTTAGAATGTAAAAAGCAACTTATACAACAGTTTTACAGTGAAATGTATATATATTTTCCGATTATTTTTCCACTGTCTATCTTATTTCACTGTATTTATGTATTTAATTTTTATGTCATTGTAAGCTCTTCATATTTATGGAATGTAGAACATCAGATGTGGAAAAATTAAGATCATTTATTATAAAATCACTTTATTTTCTAGTGGAAAAATTAAGTAACTTGATCAAAATCACACAAAAATTAGTGACAGACTCAAGAATAAATTTGAGAACCCAGACCTGATGTCATCCTCTTTCTTAAAAATTTAAAACAAAACAGTACAGTAGGAGAAAAGTCCACGGGATGTGCCATCTAAAATGCTCATTATGCTCTTGTTTAATACTTGACTATAAGTGTTTGATTCTATTCCCAAGGTTTTTTTAATGGAAACTTAAATGTGAGACTAAGATAAAGACTAAAAAAAAATAAAAACACTTAGATTGCATTATAGTTTTCTCATTCACTGTACCATCTTGAGAATATTTTTCATACATAGAAAGAAAGGTAGCGTTTGTTACATCGTAGAGTTGGAAAGGTTCAAGTAAATAATTCATGCTTTCTTAATTTCTGGCATCTATGTAGCAAATATAATTCTTACTAGTTTTATTATAATTAATATATTAATTAGATCTAGCAGAGATTTGATGTAGTGTTCAATATGTACTTGACTGATAAATTGATCCATAACAAAAAAATTCAAAAATCATATTTATTCCTTTTACCCCACTTACCAGTATTCTACAATTAGTTCAGTAGAATGAAAATGTGCAACGTCAGGAAATCATTTGTTTGGAAATGGGAAGAAATGAAATGACCAAGACAATAGCAAAGTTTTACAGTCGTATAGGTGAGAGATAATATGGCGATATGGATTTTTAAAATAACTTCCCACATAACTTTCAACCTGGGCAATTATTCTAATATTCTAATATTAGAACAATTATTCTAATTATTTAGAATAATTCTAAACAAAGAATTATTCATTTACAATATTCTTTACATATCTAGTCTTATTTGAAGTCTTCTATCAATTCTGGTTGTATTAATTGTATTGTTACCTTAGCTTTGAAAAGGAAATTCCTCTCTATCTTATTGTCTTGCATTGAATTTAAAGCACTTAAGAAACCTATCTGGTCATTTCAGCTTTTATCTTAATCTCCAGTATTGTAATCTAGCAGGGATTTTTATGTCCTATTTAGCAGTTGAAAAATATCTTTTTTCCATTTTGTAAGTCATCTGTTCATTTTGTTTTCATTGTTTTCTTTGGTGTGCAGAAGTTTCTTAGTTTGAAATGATCCCATTTCCCTATTTTGGCTTTCAGGATCATACCCAAAAAGACAAAGGTTTAATATCCAGAATATGTAAAGAATTAAAAAATCTTTTTAATAAAAGGACACATGAACCAAATAAAATGGGCAAATGATCTAAATATATACTTCTCAAAATAAGAAATACCAATGGATTAAACATTTAAAATTTAAAATGTTCAATATCATTAGCTACTAGGGAAATTCAAGTCAATACAATACACCATCCCACTTCAGTTAGAATGGCTGATTTATAATAAAAACCAAAATTTAGAAATACCGGTGAAGATTTAGGGGCAAAGGAACTCGCATATGGGAATGTAATACAACCATAACAGAGTGTGGTACAGAAGTTCCTCAGGAAAACTAAACATTGATCTACTGTATGATCGAGCTATCCCACTTCCACATATATTTTTGGAGGAAAGAAAGTCAGCCAACAGAGTCCCACACTCCCCTATGTATTGCAACACTGTTCACAATAGCTAAAAATACTGAGTCAACTTAAGTGCCCATCAAAAGTGCATAGAGATAATGTGATGTGTGTACACAATATTATTCAGCCACAAGAATAAGACCCTGTCATTTACAGCATGCTGGAAGGAGCTATAGAGCATTATGTTGAATGAAATAAGCCAGACCCAGACATACAGACATCTTACGTTCTCTCTTATAGGTGAAAGCTTAAAAAAATAGATCTGACTGAAGAATAGCCATTATGGGCTGGGGATATAGCTCAGTGGAATAAGCGCTTGCCTAGCAAGCGCAGGGTCCTGAGTTCGATCCCCAGTGCCGCAAAAAAAAAAAAAAAAAAAAAAGAATAGCCATTATGAGAGGTCAGGAAGGGGACTGAGGGAGGGAGGGAATATAAAAGAAGATTGGGTACAGGTACTAAACCACTGATAGAAAAAATAATTTCTGGTGTTCCATGGCACAGTGGGAGGACTGTAGCTCACAATAACCTAGTGCGATGTTATGAAAACCCAGAAAAGAGTTCAAAAGCTCCAGAATACATGACAGGGAGAGGGAAATGCTTATTGCTGCTGCATGCATGTATTAAATATCACACTGTAGCTCAGCGTGTATGAGACCCCAGGTTCAATACTCAGCATGGAGGGAGATGAAAGGGAGAGGTTGAAGTCACAACAAATACATTAATTTGTACAATTAATACATGTGAATGTTTTTTTTTTAAAGGAATCTTCTGTCAGGAAACTAAAGCTCATGAATATTCATGTTAACAAAAACTCTTCTTCTCCTTTACTTTCTGCAAGGGGAAATTGTAGGAAACTAAAGCTCATGAATATTCATGTTAACAAAAACTCTTCTTCTCCTTTACTTTCTGCAAGGGGAAATTGCGATGGTCACAGGGGTCCATCTGCATGCGGGAAAACTGTGATACGCACGATAAGAACACCTACATCTTAAATGTTTTCTCACTTATCAATGAGCTGAGTATGTCTGATGCAAAATATTTGGACTTGCCTTGTAGGTCCTGAACATGGTGTTCCTCTTGCTGTCTGAGTACTTCCACCTAGCTGTAATAATTTCTAGTATGGTATTCATTCCTTCAGCTACCTTGGGTGCATTTATAACCTTTTTGACAAAGGTAAGATCAACAACGATGTTATTTATATTAAGTATGTAGCCTATTGACGTGCTTCAGTGAGGCCTATGCAGACAGTGATGATTTCTTTGCAATGATTAAACTGTTCTAAAATTGAATTGCAGTTGTGCTTGCAGAGCTGTGTTTATCTACACAACATTCTATGGAATGAAAAATGTAGCTCAGGACAGCTATTAAAAAGTTCATCTCCAGTGTTGTTTTTTTGTTACTTGCTACTGTCTTTGGTTGATCAGTCTTACATTCTTACGTCTGGTGGACTGAGCAACTTCATTGAGGATCACAGTCTGTAATGTAGCAACCACTGTTAATTCCTATCATTTTGTTTTGAGGTCATGTATTGTTTTTGTGTTGCTTTGATGTTGTCTTCATTGTTGTTTTGATAGTTTAATTTTTAAAATAAAAAAGCTGTGTCTTATGCACTCTGCAAAATATAGTTACTATTAAATGCTATTCAAATCTAATAGCAGATTGAGAGAGTTTGTTAGTTCAGTCAGTATTCATCATCCACTGGAAGCATAAACTCATGTACAATGCCATCCACTTATTCAAGAACATACATCCAACACTGTTCTGACTCAGGCACTGTAATAGTAAGTAGGAATGCCGAAAGACCACAGCACTTCCTTTCATAGAACTTAGAGGAGACAAACAGCGACCTAAAGCAAGCTAATACCATGAGCTTAAAGGTTACAAAGAAGCAGACTGTGGCACAGCAGTCCTGGAAGGTGAAGCAGGAAGATCACAAGCTCCAGTTCAGTCTGGGCAGCTTAGAGCCTAAGGTACACATAGTTTAAAAAAAAAAAAAAGTATAAAACAGATGGGGATGTAGCTTAGCAGGAAGGCCTCGGGTTAAATCCTCAGTATTGCAAAAACAAAGACACAATGCAAAATCTAGGGGTACAGTGCAGGGCAAAGAGGGCCAAATGCTAAGGGAGAACGTACAAAGCACAGTAATTGTAAGACAGAGAGCCAGAGCTCTGGGAAGGTGATGTTAGATGCATTCCTGAAGGACGAGTCCGAGCAGAGAGAGACAGGAGGAAACCCTGCTCAGCGGAGGGGAAGCAAAGGCGCTGAAGCAGGACAGACCCTGAAGCATTAAGGCAGCAGAGCGCGATTTAAGTGGAGAGAAATGCTCCAAGAGGCCACGGCAGAACAGCTCAGTCAAGAACCCACTCTGTAGAAGTTTCAGAGAAAGTAAAGAGGGCTTCATGATTCGTGTTCTTGGAGAACTGGGAAAGTCTTCTATCTGTAAAAATATTTTCCCACTGGTGGAGCAATGACTGGAAATTTTGATTCTAAACATCTCTTTATTTAAAGCATTTTCCCTCTAAACTATAAGCAGGTTGTACAGGTTGAACAAATTCATTTCAAACTATACATATTATTTAGGAGGAATGAGTGACATTTTGATTGAGTTGATGAAGAAAATAAGATGAGAGAACTACTCATAATGGAAGATAGTCGTCACAGGGGAGAGAATGCACCCTGTGAACAGGCCTGTGTGGAACACGGGACCAGGATTTTAATGCACAAAAGCTTTCCCAATGACAGCCCCTCTCTCTGCTGTGCTTTCATCGATGGATTTGGACTTAAAACAAAATACTTCTTAAAAAATAGAAGAAAAGAACAGCCCTAGGTTGCTTGCTCATTGAGAAATAGTAAGAACTGAGTGGGAGGCTTCCCTTCTTTGTAGACAATTTGGCACCAACACAAAGGAAGCTTAGTTAGCCAGGGAAATAGTTCCTAAGGGCAATTTGATACAATTGTATGTAAATGATGAAGTCATTAATTTTCATTTCGCTTTTTGTGTGTGTGTGTGTGTGTTTTTAGAGAGCCCAGGAGCACTACCTGGAACGTACAAAAGTAAATTTTGACCTGAGTGGAGCTGATCTTCTAGTATGCCTAATCGTAAGAGGAATTTCTATCTGACTACACATGCTTTTGGATAGCTATCATTTATGACAGTGATTTTACCTTTCTTGTTTAAGGTGTTCCAACTCTGCAAGTGCTTTAAATATGATATCAGACGTGCTTTTAAACTTTAGAGACACTTTTTATAAGTTAGAACTAGAATATGAAATTAATTTCTCCTTGTGTACGCTACTTACTACATCCCTCTCAATTGCAGAAAGCTTTAAAAATGCAGATAATGGCACACACCTATCATTTTACACTCAGCAGGCTGCATTAGATGGGTGGTCAGGAAGGCTTAGAGAAGAACTGTTCAGGAGGAGGTGGCAGTAGTGTACCTGGCGTGTTCCAGGCTCATCCAGGGGGCCAGAGTGATTTTCAGAGGGAGCAAGAGGAACGTAAAAGGAGAGCTGGTTACAGAAGGTAAAGAGGGCTTCATGACTCGTGTTCTTGGAGAACTGGGAAAGTCTTCTGTCTGTATTGTGTGGGTTTGCCTTTCACTATGGAAGTCTGGTCATGTCATCTGCTTAAAAGCCACTAGAGGCTGTACAGTGTGTTCTAGGTCACTTTAAGGACTTTGATGCTACTTTGAGGGATGGAGGAGCCACTGGAGGGGTTTAAGCACAGTGCCATGACCAGACTTTCTATGTGGAAAGAATAGCTCTGGTTCCTGTGATGAAGATGCACTTGTAGGGCAAGCGGGACAGAAGAAGATCAGGTGGGGGTGTGTTGCAGTAATCCCGGTGACAAAGAATAATGATCTGGCTTTGAGCGGGCTGATATAGTATAATGAGGAGTAATTGAATCTTACGTAATTATGAAGATGGAGCAGATAACATTCACTGAAACGTTAAATAAGGGTTATGAGTGCAAGGAAAAAGACAGATTTAAGTAAGTGTATTGGGACTGTACAGTTAGAGTTGATCCTTAACTCATAAGAGATTATGATTATATTACCCTGAAGACAAAACATCACCAATTTTCCTCAAAATGTTTAACTTCTATTGTAAACTTATACCTAACTAAAACTTTTTCTTTGTTCCTAGCCTTACTTTCAAGCTTTGCTATTCATTTTTGTTCTAAGGTGCATGGAACTAAAATTTGGAAAGAAAGTGATACAAAAGGACCCTTTTTTCAGGTTGGGATAAATTTAATTTCATATGTAATATCATATTTGAATATGGTAGTAGCTATAGAGTCAGCTTGTTAATATGGGTTTAGTTTTACAAGGTATTCATAATGGATTTATTTGTACATTGGATTTTATATACAAGGAGGGGCTCTGTAAATAAAAATACGTGATGTCGGGTATTAAATGACTTTTATATAGAACACTGAAATATGTGAAATGACCTGAGTGGTTAGAATCAGGGAAGGCATTGCTTTAACAGTGAATTATCAGGAGATTTTTGGCTGTGACAAAAAATAGGGTTGTTAGGGAGAGTTTGTCCACTAAGCAGCTGAGAAAGACTTTAATTTCTCAAAAATTGCAATGGGAGTGCAAATAGGCCATTGTTTCACCCAAGGTAGTATACATCCCTACACAGAAGATATGGAATGGGGTCCATTTACCGACATAGTTCAGAGCATTTTGCCAGGAGAAGGACTCTGGAAAGGAGTCCACAGTAAAAACTGCTGAAAGAAGGGTCTGATGTGATTGAGGTGACTGCAGAGTGAGTAAAGGAACCAAGAGGGACTTTAGCTTTCAAGAGGAAGGACAGTATTTGCTGCTCAGTTTGAAAGAGTCAGAGATATTTACTGGGATAATGGTGCCGGCATCAAGAATGTGGTTCTGCTAGCGAGGGGCGGGTTCTCAGTAAAAGCAGCAGCACCGTGAACAAAATCGTAATCACCACTCGTCCATTTTCTAGGCAGGACAAGGGTAAAGTCACAGGCATACCGACTCTTACTAGATTTCTGGCAATTAGAGAATAAGCTGAATTCACTTCTCCACAGAATCTCTCCCCAAAGTCCAGATACTCAACCAAATCCAGAAGAACCTGGAGATGAAGATGAGGATGTTCAAGCAGAAAGAATAAGAACATCCACTGCTCTGACCACTTCAAACTTCCGTGAGGTACAAAAGCAAGTGCTGCAACAGATGGGACTGAAAATATCCCAGAACTGTCCAAAAGAGAGTTGGACATTCTCGTTTTCATTTTGAAAGCTTGGGATCTGCTGGGGATGTAGCTCAGCAGCACAAGCGCCTGCCTGGCAAGTGCAAGGTCCTGAGTTCGATGCCCACTATCAAAGTGAAAGCTTGGGATCTGGTGTACTTTTAATCCTTAAGCAGGCAGGCATTTCTTCAGAGTGTCCTGGGAGCTAAGAGAACACAAAATATGATGTTTACATTCTACTTTTGACAAAAAGAGCCTTAATCATTAGTGCTATGACTGAAAAATGAAGACTTAATGATTTAAACAATGTAAGAAAGATTTACGATGGCATGCTATGTAAAGATTGAGATTTTTAAGGTTTATTCATTTGTTTGACTCAGATATTATGATGTTTCTACAAGCCTAGGCATGAACTAGTTTCCATGACAATTATGCAGTTTTATCAGTCTATTTAGAAACAAGAGGTGTTGTCTGCGCCAATGAGTGTACATGGTATTTATAACAAACAGCATGGACTCCCCCATCTCAAAGTGTGATCTGTTTTATGACATAGACCATGAAAGGATCCAGTAGGGAGAACATAGGAGCGTAAAGTCTGAGAAGTCTAAGAGGGAAACCGTGCTGTCATCTCTCCTAGAAACCAACCATAATTGCCAGCTATCTACACAAAGAATATGCAGGCCAGAAGAAAAATTGCTTTTCAAAGAGGAAGAAGAAATTAGCAACAAGGAATATCTCTTTCTCTATTAAGAAAGGTTTGGAGCACTCACTTTTTATATGAATCATCATATTTAGAACCTCACAGTGAAAATCTGTGTTATGGGCAACATTTTCCTTGCTGGAGCTCTCATACTCATTCATCTTAAGATATTTTTTCTGTGTGTCCAGGACTGTTGTAGGGTCTGGAAACACAATTATGAAGGAAGTAAGCGAAATTTTCCCTTATGGATTTTATGTACAAGGAGAGGCTCTGTAAATAAAATCATATGATATCGGGTATTAAATGAGTATTATGTTGAACACTGAAATATGTGAAATAACGTGGTTAGAGACAGCCTTGCTTGCATGGTGACATTTCAGCCAAGATCTATATGACATTAAAGCGCTAACTATGTGACCTTAAGAGATAAGAACAGCCAAGTAGCAGAAACAGCAAGGACAGGGACTTGGGCATAGCAACATATTTGAAATGGTTGCATCTCATATGGGGCTACATTAACAGTAGCTTTTATTTTTTACAGTACTGGGTACTGAATCCAGGGCTTGTGTCTGAGCTATATACCAATTCCTTTCTATTTTGGGATAGGGTCTGCTAAGTTACTAAATTTCCTAGAGTAACTTCAACCTTGTAATTCTCCTGCCTCAGCCTCCTATCATGCTGAGATTACAGGCAGGCACTACCATGCCCAGCTAAGAACAGCATCTTAAAATAATAAAATGTTCATGTCTACATCAAGTTAGTGGAATGTCTTTGGAGCGTTTTTAGCAGGCTTGCATCATTTTGAGAAGATTACATACTAGGTGCTTATGAATTTCAGGAGGGGGTCGGTTTAGCTCAGTTCACATAAAGAGTCATGGTAGTTTAGACCCAGGTAGTTGAATGTGGGATGGAGGAAGGGTCCTTAACTTCCTAGTTTTAGGACTTATTTGTCATTTATCTGCACATTAGCCATCTATTATAGAAAACATTTTAAACTGCAACTAGGAATCTGAAGAAAAAAGACAGCTATAATAACAAAATACATGAACTTTCTGGTAATATTTTATATAATTACAAGAATTCAATGATATTTTCATGACATGGAGCACATATACATTATAAATTTTTAAATGTCACTAACCAAGGGGTACCTAGATCGCTGAGGATTTCAGTGAAGAAACAGGTTAATGTGAGTCAGTATTTCTCTTTCAATGTTAATAATCTGATTCTGCTCTTTCAGGTGAAATTTTGGGATTGCTAGGACCCAACGGTGCTGGTAAAAGTTCCTCTATTAGGATGATAGCGGGGATCACAAAGCCAACGGCCGGAGAGGTATGAAAACCAAAGAATGGTTTGTGTTTCCAAAATAGAAATTTCATGATAAACATAGGCTATATCAAACTATACTCTTGTCTTTGGTTAAAATTCGTTTTTTCTTTTATCCCTTTTGCTGGGTATTTAAAAGTTTGTAACAGGAACTGGAATGTGACCAGCAGCCAAGGACCTTGTCTTCACACAGCTTCTTGGGAACCACTGAAGTTTGTCAGGCTTTCTCTTCTGTCATATGCAAGACTATAATTTTATGTTAATTGATTACATTGTCTTATCATGAATATGAAGCAATGTATGTGAGACTTCTTCGATTCTCTGACATTTTCGGCTTTCAGAGCTGTGTGTCAGTGTCCTTGATCAATTTCACCTTTGGAGAAAAAGCTACTTGTGTTTCTAAAGCCATTTTACTTTTGCAGGTGGAACTGAAGGGATGCGGTTCAGTTCTGGGTGATGAGGCAGAGGTCAAGTTCCTGGGATACTGTCCTCAGGAGAATGTGCTGTGGCCCAGGCTGACAATGAAAGAACACCTGGAAGTGTATGCCGCTGTGAAAGGGCTGAGGAAAGGGCACGCTGCCATTATCATTTCACGGTAGGGAGAAGTGCTGTGATTGCTTTGTGTCAAGAGGTAGAGAGGCTGTGCCGCCGAGAATGGATTCACTAAAAGATCCAGAGAGGAAAGGCCTTTACACCTTTTCAGAGTATTGGTAGAAGGAGGATGTGAACAAGACCTGCCTTCCTACATCCTGAATGAGGGAGCTTTAAAAAGATGACCACATAAAACAATTGACAAGGAATAAGGAAATGACTAATCACAAGCCAACAGCGTTTCAGCTTTCTAATACAGAGTTGGGAAGGGACTGGCCATCCATTTTCACTATCTCACTTTAAATTCTAGTTTTTCCTTTAAAAAAGACTTTTTGTGAGGTCATGGTAGTTTAGACCATGAAAAATATGTCATGCTCCAGTAGAAATATTGTGATTTGGAGCTCTGAGAGTAATACTACCAAGCTGGCCTGTTCAGAGTTACAGTTCTGTGTGCCCGTGTTTTCCAAAATGCCTCTCTTAACCTGTTATTCTCATCCTGTTTCCCTCAGATTAGTGAATGCTTTCAAACTGCACGAACATCTGAATGTTCCAGTGAGGGAGTTAGCGGCAGGAACCACCAGGAAGGTTTGTATGGTTTTGGACGCTGCTCTGAGGGCTGACGTGATATAGAAGTAAATGGGTGTTTTTGCACTTTCCAGCTGTGTTTTGTGCTGAGCATCCTGGGAGATTCGCCTATCCTGCTTCTGGATGAACCATCTACAGGCATAGACCCAACAGGGCAGCATCAGATGTGGTATTGTCATAATCCACTGAGCTAGAGTACAAGCATTGTATAAAGTGGCGTTTACAAATCAGTCTTGGAAAATTAACCTTCAAACCTGCTAGTTCCTGCATGATCCAGCGGAGAATGTGTTAGTCAGCGTCTAGTTTAGAATTTAAATGTTGTACAAAGGTTCCTGGATTGAAAGCTTAGTCCCCAGCCTGTGTTGCTATTGGAAGTTGGCCGACTCTTTAGAAGGTGTGGTCAGTGTGAGGAAGTTGGGTCCTCACAGGCCCTTGTAAGAGACATGGGGATCCTGGGCTCTTCTTGCATTCTGGCTACTGGAAGGGGAGCAGCTTTGTTATACCACACCCGCTCTTTCCCCATGTTCTTTCTCCCTGTTCAAACCAAAGCCAACTGACCATGAACCGAAACTATGAACCCAAATGGACTTTTATTTATTTTAAAGAGAATTTTAAAAAATAACAAAATACCAACAACATAGACAAAAACAAAACAACACAAAAATAATAAAAATGATACAGGGTTTCAAAACAAAATGATAGGAGTTAACAGTGGTTGTTATATTACATATTGTTATCTTCAACAAAGTTGCTCAGATTACTGGATGTAAGAATGCAAGATTGATCAAGCCACTCAAGAGAATAAAAAATAATAATAATAAGCATTAGAAACAACACAGAGCTGCTGTGAATTGCGTAGTGCTGCCTTCAAATTGGTTGTTCAGATTAGCAGATATAAGCATGCAAAATTGGTTAAAAAAATTTAAGCATTAATTGTTCCTTTCAATAAACCAATAGACATCAGCAGCACAATTATCCGAGCTATCCTTCTATATACACACATACATTTGTATATTTTCCCTTCCTTCTTTTCCTCCTTTCCTCCCAGTTTTTCCTTCCCTTTGAGCAAAACTTTTCTTTAAGTTGATTCTCTCACATAGTTTGTCACAGTGGCAGAAACTGATACATTATTAATCACACCAGCTGTCACTGTATTGTTACACTTGAGATAATTAATTTACAAAGACAAAAGGTTACTTTTGTTCACAGTTTTAGAGGTTCCAGTTCTCATCAGATGACCCCATTGCAATGGGCCTGTGATATCACTGTGGGAGAATGTAGCAGGACAACACTGGTTAACTCAGGAATCAGAAAAGAGTCCCTGAGGCTGCATAATCCCCTTTAACAGCTGCAACTGGACCAACGCACCTCTCGTAAAGGGTTCTACCATTCCAGGACTTTTTATTAGCACAGCCCGAGGGAGCAAGCCTTAATGGTATGGGCCCTTGGAGGACCATTCAAGATCCAAAATACATCAGAAACAATTCATATTAGAGAAACAAATATTTAACAAATAGATGTTCCAGTCTGCATCATAGTCCTGTATTATTTAGGCTTAAAAAATCCCTAAGTGTTTTGTTGGAGTTTATGGTGTTTTAATTTGGAATGTATCTCAATTTTACCTTTCAATTATTGAAACATTTATAACTCTTTCTTCTTCTACTCTTTTTCCTAGAGACTATTCATTCACTGACATAATTTCCCTGTTTCTTTTTCACTCTTTTGTTTAATCTGAGGTGTTTCTATCCAATTTTACAGGTTTCTTATCTTCCTACTTTCTGATCTATGAATTACTCTTTGTACTAAAATAACCTCCAATCCAGTTTCATACTGGTGACTATCCAGTGTTTTATCCAAGTTTTTAAAAACCTTGTGGTTCGGAATTTTGTACAAATGTAGCAGAAGTCATTTATAATCTATTAGAGTGAGTGCCAAGTTTCAACAGTAATGAATGAAAGTTCAAGTTTCTTTTATCTAAACCTCTACCTACTCATTCCCTTGTCCTCCAATTATTTCAAAGGAGATAGGAGGTAACATATCCTTTTATCTATAAATATTTCAATTAGTATCTCAAAAGACAAGAAGACTTTTTAAAACCTTAATTACAACACTATTAGCACATCTCAAAATATTAAACCTTTTCTTTATATTATCAAACACCTAGTCAGAACCAGGTGTGGTGGTGCCCTCCTACAATCCCAGTGCTCAGGAAGCTCAGGCAAGAGGATCCCTGTGAGTTCAAGACCAGCCTGCACCACATAGTGAACTAAAGGCTAGTCCGAACTACATGGTGAGACTCTGTCTCAAAAACATACAAACAACCTAGAGAGTATTCATATTTCCCTAGTGTTTTTGAATTAGTATCTTAATATGACTGGTTATTGTTCTGTACTTTTTGTTTAAATTTTATTAATTTCTTGGCTCACTTCAGGCAAGCAATTCGGATGTCTGTTAAAAATGGAGAAAGGGCCATCCTCTTGACCACCCACTACCTGGCTGAGGCTGAGGCTCTGTGTGACCGCGTGGCCATCATGGTGTCTGGAAGGCTGAGGTGGGTATCTTTTTCACTGCCGTCTTTCTACTACGTATGAAATTTAATAACAAAAAAATACAGGCAGTAGCTTTTCCAATCTGTTTTCCTTCCTGCCCATAGATGCATTGGCTCCATCGAACACCTGAAAAGAAAATTTGGCAAGGACTACATTCTAGAACTAAAAGTAAAGGAAGCCTCTCAAGTGCCTTTGGTTCACACTGAGATTCTGAAGATTTTCCCACAGGCTGCACAGCAGGAAAGGTGAAAGGCGCTTCCTTGTCTATGGAGAAACATGGAGGATTTACCTGCTCAGTGTTTCTTTTACTCTCTGTGAGAATTCATGATGAGTTGACTTTGTAATAGACAGTGACCTCAAACACTGATGTGTTGAGCTTTCTATTTTGTAAGAGATTTGGTAGCAACTCAAGAAGCTGTGACCCCCACCCCATCTCTGTAGGAAACAAACAGCAGTCAAGATAGTGTCTCCTTTAATAAAATGTTCATACTCCAAAATGGAAGAGGTAAAGGAGAGAGACAGAAAGACACAGAGACAGAGACAGAAAGAGAGAGAGAGAGAGAGATTTTTGTATATCTGTGTGTTTTGGGGGGAAGGCAAGGAGGTGGGGCAGGAGCTCAGTTTAAAATTCCTTAAAACAATAAACACATAAAAGGAACAAGGCGTACAACTACTCTTTTCTTTGTAGCACACCAGAAATATAACAAATTATCTAGGGTATTAAATGCTAGGACATGTAATTCAGTCCTTTTCTTAGACCTTCCCTGTCATAGTGAATTTGGTACATGCGGGAAGGCCATGAATGGTAACATGCGAAGAGCAGGGGAGGGTACGAAGAGAGGGGGTCCTGGAGGTGTGGTGGGGCTCAGGGGGCTCGGGGGGCACCAAGCTCTTGTTTGGGAGTGAGCTGAGTGTAGGACATGAAGTTACACAGCTAAAAGTAGCGCATGGAAGCAAATGTCCCCAGTCAGTGCTGGCTGTTTCCAGAGGTCAGGGAGGTCAGCAAGTCCCTCCTCTACCGCTGTCCACCTGCCCTCATAGCTCTCTTTACAAGTCAGTTTTGGGAGACGAGGCTGCATTGTCATTTCAGGTTAGTTCTTGACCTCATCTGCACTGATTAGAGGGTGTAGGTTAGAGTACCTGTTTTCAACAAGTAAACAGTGTGTGTAGACTGAATATATATGTATATATCTGGACCATGTATATATCTGATTATATATATATATATATATATATATATATATATATATCTGCATCATTTTCTGAACTGTTTACAACAATCAAGTACCAAAAACCATTAAAACTTATTTCCACTTTGATTTCATATTTAAGTCACACATTATTTCCTATCACTTTACTTTAAAAGGAAATTGTTTATCATATCCGTACTTATTTTGACGGTTGTCTTCTCCCTTTTTGAAATTCTGAGTTGAACATGACGTTTTCCTGCACCCAGGTTTTCCTCCTCGTTGACTTATAAGCTGCCAGTAGGAGATGTTTACCCTTTATCTCAGGCATTTTACAAGCTGGAAGAAGGTAGGAATGACCATACTTAAAAAAAACTTTCAAAAGATCTTACTTGGATAAATTTAAGAGAGAGAACTGCGGGATACATTTTAAAAATAGGCCCAGCAGAGCTACAGAACTTTGCACTTACAGCTCTTCTGCATGGAATTCTTCCTAAATATCCCCGCTCCGTCTTCACTTCCTCAGGTGTCTGCTCAGTGATTGACTTGATCACTACAGTTGTCCCTGGCCATCCCATAAAGAGAGTGTGCAGCACTCCCTCGTTTCCTTATCCATTTTGTTCTTCTCTATAGCTATTGTAACCACGTATTTTATAATACACTGAAGCACACACAAGCACACATTTAATGTCCGTGATCTTCCTACGAGGACACAAACACAAAGACAAAGTTTGTCGTTTTCCTTGTCTTTTCCTGACATCTAAAAGTGAATCTCGTGTAAGAGATTGCTACTACATAAACAATACTCGTGAGTGGGAGTCTCGTGACAAATTTTATGCAGATTTTGCAACATAGAAGCCCAGCAGAGACATGGTATGACGGATGGGTCTGCGGAACAGAGTGCTGGATCCTGTCAGAGTGTGAGATGGGATTGAAATCTTCCTCATAATACAGCATAGCACTCAATGCTGTCCATCAAGGAACACAGATATCTCCTTATGACACATATGCGAAGCGATCCAATTCATTATCAAAAAATAATATGAATGAATCTTCACATCTAAGTGAATTTAATATGCATTCATACTAACTCTTCAGACAATTATTCGTTTGTCCCTCTGCCAAGCACTTGCTTATTGATTTATCTCCAATATTTATTAATCACATGTACTTTTGATATATACGACTGCAATAATTTTTGGTCATTAATTGTTAACGTTCACTCCCACTCTTTTTTTTCTCACCAGTGAAACATAGCTTTAATCTGGAAGACTACAGCCTCTCTCAGTGCACACTAGAAAAGGTCGGTGAACTCAGTAGACTCTGCGTTACCCCTATATGTTATACACAAAGGCAATCGTGGATTTGGAAGTCTCTGAACATGACTATTGCTTTTCCTCGTCCTTTGTCTCCCATTTAGGTATTCTTAGAGCTTTCTAAGGAGCACGAGCTGGAAAACGTTGATGAGGAAGTTGGTACAACCATGAGATGGAAACTCCTGTCTCATTCAGATGAGCCTTAAAACCTCAGGGCTTAGTTATTTTTTGCTGGTGTCCTAGAATCTTACATTTTATGTGATAATTAACAATATGCACAATTTAAAAGATCATTTGATATCCAGGTGTACATTATATGCTTAGTCAATGAGTGAATAAAGTTACAGCTTTATCTGTTTGCACTTCGTTGTGTTAATTATTTATATCCTTTTCTCATCTATTTGTGTACTTTAATCTTTTCCTTATCCATTTGATGAACTCTTTATGTGATTAAATATCTTACCAATGGATTTTATATATACAGGTAAAACATCCCAGTCTGAAAATCTTAAATTCAAAATACTACTAATTTCAAAACTTTGCATACACCAATAAGACATGTATTGGAAAATTCCCCATCTGTTCTCATGGGACAGGTCACAGTCAAAGGAGGCATATGACAAACATGGGATATCATTGCTTTCATGTTATGTGTATGAGGTCTGTGTAAAGCACAAGTGCATTTCTTGTTTAAACTTGAGTCCCAACTCTGAGATATCTCATTATTTATGTAAGTTTTCCAAAATCCAAAGATATCTGAAAGCTGGAACTCTTCTGGTACTCAGCATTTAATGAATGATCAAATTGTTTTATCATTATAGCTAAAGAATTATATCTCCAAATATGTAATAAATGATGTATAGTTTACTGTTTATTCAGGAACTGTGAGCAGCTCATGAGAATCAATTAATAGGATAATTAGAGTTCAATTTATTTCAATTTCTGGAATTCAAGCAACAAATTTTGTCTTGTTTAAATGTATAACATCGCAATGCATATAACTGTTCACACATGGTTACATGCAGCAATATGTAACAGTATGACAAATCTTTGTCTTCATACATTTTTCTTTAAAAACCAATGCATATGACTATTTGAAAATATTAAACTGGCCATGGTTTGCTAAAACTATTATAAAGTGGTTGTTTTTGAAGCTCTTAGTGGATTTTTATGAGAATTTTTTATGTCTAAAGGCAGATGAACTGCTACAAGAAGAGATTAGAATAAAACCAAAGAAATAATTAAAAAAGTAAAGGAACCGTACTACCTCCGACCCTACCACAGACAAGTTTTATATTGGTTTCATTTTCTGTTTTCTTAACTTACCCTTCTGGAAGAGGCTGACCACTGAGGAGAGCGTCACTGATTGTCTTCCTCAGTCGCTGGCTTCCCTTTACATTTGACCAACATAGGAGGAAGAAGTCCCAAGAGATAGGAACATTGAAGATGAGAGAGGTCAGAGTATTTTCCTTCTACCTCTAAAAGCGCATAGATTTTTCTAGGACTACAGCTTTTGGTTTTGGTTCGTGGTGCTGGAGGTAGAATCCAGGGCCTTGTGCATGCTAAGCAAGTACACTACCACTGAGCTACCTCCTGAGCCATTCAGACTACAGCTTTTGCTTTAGTCCAGTTACATACAATGCTGCAGACCGCTGGAGGGCCCTACTGCCACTAGTGCACACCCAGCCTCCAGAAATCCCTTAAAACTACTGTTCAACTTTTTATCCCTAGTGGCTTCTGTTCCAGATAAGCTAATCTTGTTTGTGAGTCTTTGTGTTCACTTGTTTCTATGGATTTTAATGTTGTAGTGTACCCTGGAACCTCAGGTATTGGTGAGTCCAAGAATCATCATCAATTTTCAGTTTCCTTAGATTGTTTTTATTATTATAAGTAATGAAATGACTTTTTTGCATGTCAGAAATAAAGGAAACTAAATTTTACAGTATCAAGTCTTTGTAGTTAATTAAAATTGTAATTTAAATCCCCATCTGGGCCCAGGTCTGCCGTGTTGGGTGGTGCAGGGCTAAAGTTCATCTACATCTCTGTCTTCATCTTGAACCATTGATTTCCAGGGAAACTTAGCTGTGATCATGCCTGTCTTCCATATTATTGCTTCTTAATATTTTAGCTCTTCGTTGTGCTTAGCCTTTCCTATGAAAATTCCTTATCATTATAACTTTGAGCAATATTTACTTAAGTTATGAACACATTTATTAGTGTCTAGCATCCAACTATTTCCTCCTGCAATCAATTTGCTGCTGCTTCTTTTCAATTTATATTTTTATTAGCACGTTTGCAGTAAAAGCCATTACGTTTGTTGTGAGAAATTGGTACATGCTCAGAACGCATCTTAATTCTTTCTCCTTTTCTTTCCCTTCTGCATTGTGTCCTCTCCCTTTGTCCTTTGGTCCAAGATCTGTATATATTTCTTTTTCTTTAAATCATCTATACCTTGGGTTTCCGAGTTAGGAGGAACCAGATGATATTTAAGCTTGTGTGCCTGATTGATTTTACTTCTTGAAGATTAGTTATTCATAGTTCTTTCAGAGAGACCTAGAAAAGAGAAATCTTGGGGATTTTTGTAAAGATATATTTATTTTTTCATTATATAATATGTATTACCTGGCATATCATTCATTCTTTGCCAAAGCAACCCAGAATTTACTGGCATAAAATAATCGTTTTCTTTTAACTTTGTCTTCTTGTTTCATTTGCAACATCTGTATATTTATTTTTTTCTTTGAACTTGGTCTCTGTTTTTGTTGTGTCTTACTCATTGTTTGCCTGTCTTTGCTGAGAAAGCATTCACATCGCATAGTCTGACAAGTCATTGGGACCTTGCTGTTATATTTTAAAGTCACCCTGTATTATTTTGGAGCAGATGATGATTTCAGATAATTTCAACATTTTAAGTTTTATACTGAGTACACTAGAAAACTACAAAAATATTTTAAAAGTAATGATTGTGTATTATAAGCAATATTTTCAGATGACTGAAGACATTTTTCTTTGAAATTTTCACTGATGGTTTACCAAAAGGCTGAACACCCAAGCTACCTCTGCTGATAATCAGTAGTTTACTCCTATGAAGGAAAAAACCCACAAGAATAGATATTGATTCCATCTGAAAAAATATGTGATAGAAAAGATTAGTGGCTGGAAATACTACTGAGTGAGGAAAAAGCTGAGATTTCCCAGCATTCCTATTTAAGCTTTCTGTACAGGGATTGGCCTCCACTGTAACAAACAATTGCTCTTGACATCTTGACTCTGGCTAAAGTGGAGAAGAAAGTCAATGAGAGCAACATGTGATTCTCTCAACTCCAGTGATGTGCGTGTGGTGTCCGTAACTCCTAGCTGTAGCTTGTGATGACCTATGATTACAGCTGACGGTGATGCTCTTACTTAAATAAGGCAAGAAGAGAAACCTGTGTAGCAGACCTGACCTGAGCTAGAAGAGAAGAAAGCAAGATAAGTAGAAAGAAAACAAGGAAAATTGTAATTTTCAAGTGGTAATTTTGAGAAAAACTGCACCTTCAGGAACAAGAGTTCCTCCAGCCTTTTTCCCTTCCAGGAAGCATAAAATAAATCCTAAGGGTCTTAAGGACACAATAAATCTATAAATTGGTATAAATTGGGCTCTGGGCCCACCATGTTTACCTGTGAATTGCCCATCCCTCCGCAGACCTCCATCCTCAAGGAAGCAGGGGTGTTGGTGGGCAGCATAGCTCAACTACAATACATGTAAATGATATTCTAATATGGCTTGCTGCCAAGTAACCTGGCTGTGAGAATACACATCCTAGACACGGAAGCGGCCTCTGCCCAAAGATCTTCTCCACCTTCAATAAAAGTACATCCCTACTACCTTTTCTGTGTGGGTTATCCAGTTCAAGATTACTATCCACAAGAAGAAATTATCTTGAAGATACCTGTAGGATCACATACATACGCCGAGCTCCAGACCCTAATGTGCCTTGTACTCTATTTTCGCTGAGTATATGCTTTTAAAATTCTGCCTAGGAAACCTCTGTATTCCTCTCGCTGACACATCTTGAAAATTCTTTTTCTGTGACAGAAGTCAACAATTCCACAACCTACCCCTGGGTGGGGAGAGTTGGGGTCCTTATCTCCTCTTGGAGGCACCTCCCCAGACCCTGTCCAATGACTTTCTTTTATAAATTCAAAGATGGTGAATGTAAGTAGAAAACATAAAATCATATTCATGCACTGAACAAATAACCATTAGTAAAATGAATGAGATAGTAAAAACATTGTGAAATTGAACTACAGACTTATCAATTTGTTACCAGATGCCATATCCTAAGGGAATTCTTTCCAGCCTCTTGGGATCCAAAACAGAAAGACTGGATAAGACACACACAAAACGTAGTGGGGATGTACATTTATTGAATGTAGAAAAGGTCTCTGCAGAATACAGCGGGCTGGTGAACAGAACCACGATCACAGCGAGGACAAGCAAAAGGGATCTTCTGTATCTGGAATTCTTGGATTGGCTTCTCCCTCACGCATATGAGGCACTGGGACAGGTGTCCTATCAAACCCTTACTTGGCCTGGCATCAGATTTAAACTGCCCTATGCAAAGACTTGCTTGGCTTCATGGCAAGTGTAAATGAAAGATTGAAAGTAACACTTTCCTGATCGGTTCTGTAGACTGTGCTCGGGAGCTGCTGAGTCTTTGTGGATCCTGGGTTTGGCACATGTGTCCTGGATCTCCATGAATTTGGCAGATTTTTGCCAGGCAGGCTTTTATGCTTCGCTGTTTGTACCTATACTGTTGCGTCGAGCTCATGTGACTTGGCTTGTTTGAGAGCTGTGTCGTTTTCCTTTGCTCATATTAGTATAGACAGCTGCATTCGTGTATCAGTCAGGGTTTGCCAGAGAAACAGACATAACAGAAGATACACAAGTGTACAAGAAATAATAAGATGCGCTGAGGATGGTCAGCCACAGAGTTAGACGAGGAAGCGTGCAGAGGGTGTCTGCATACTGCAGACTGAAGAGCCCAATCTAAGGCCTGGAGCTCACTGCAGTGTCCACGCAAGTTGTATCAGGAGGCTGATGGGTCTGCAATGGAAAGCTGAAGAATCTATGATGAAGGCCAAAGAGTCTACACTAGAAGGCTGAGGAGTCCCAGGCAGAAGCTGAATAGTCTGTGACAGAAATCAGGAGATGACCACCAAGCTGAAGGCTAAGACTGGAGCTCCTCCAAAGAACCCGCCATCAGTCCTTCCTCATTTCCCTTTTATGTTATGCAGCTACCTGCCCTGACAGGGAGTGCTTTACACTCACACCACCTCTGTGCCCTGCTCTTGCACAGGCTCAGGATGAACACAAAGTAAGGACCTTGGCCTCCTGCTGAGTCACATAGTTAACCTTCTAAACTTCTCAAGTTGACACAATGAACAACAAGGAAAAGCATGTCATTTTCACTGCAGGATGTACAACAGCTGAGTTACTTAGTTAAACTTCTAGACCCCTCAAGTGAACACAATATGTCAACCATGCCTGCTAGGCAGAGATACTCTAGGCAGTCAAACAGGGACAAGCCCTTCAAAGGAGTCAGTGCAGAAGCTAAGAACCCATCACAACTGTGGCTGGAGGATCATTCCTTGGTGGCTGGGCCTCAAGATAATGATGGAAGGACTGGACCTACAGACCACAAGGATGGATCAGCTGTAAGACTCCCACCGGACCTGGCTCTGCCAGCCCCTCACCTACCTTCCATCGGAAGCACCACTCTCTGCAGAGAACTCAACTCAGCACTGAACTTGTCATCAGCAAGCACCGTGTGTCATGGAGGAGAAAAGACAAGGGATTTTGCAGGTCCCAGGACATCTGAGGACATCTGGAGACACCCAAAAATTTACACAGGACCTTCAAGAATCCTGTGAACTGAGGTTCAAGGCAGCCAGAGAACTTCAGCTACAGATATTTACTAAAATCATCCCACCTAATGTCCCCTGCCTCCTTCCCATCCCTATAAAATGGACACACGTGTCTGTTCACTGTTCACTGCATGCGTCTTATTGCTCTCTGCCTGCCTGCAGCCAGGCACAATTAGTTCCAGGCCATGTTGCCTTTACGCAAACCTGGTGGTCTTCACTGGTTCCCTGCCCCCATACCTCACACATGTTACATAAACAATATTCTACAGTTGATATTCTAGATAGGTACCAGTCACCTGGGTGGGTGACCAGGACTTCCTGACACCGCTCTTCCAAAAGAGATCCTTGCTCTTTCCATGCATGCTTGCTACATGATTTGCTTCCCCATCAGATCAGTATTACCTAAACGACTATACCTGTAATCTTATTGATTGATCATAATATTTTCCCACATTGTACCCACCTCATGATTTTGCTCTACAAAATTTTCTTTGTAAAGTGGAGTCCATGACAACCATTTTCTGGGTCCCTCCTGTCTCTCTCAGTAAAATGCCCTGCTCTTAACCTCCACTGTTCCTTAGAATTTATTTGTCAATTTTGGGGGACACAGACTTGGCATATAGGACATCTGGCAGCTTGAGAGTTACATTTATTTTCCCGATATCATTTGGAGGTCCTATATTAATATTAAGCAGTTTTCTTGGCAAGACTTTCCTTCATTTTCAGTAGCATTGATGCATTTCTTAAGTCACTATTAGTTGCAATCAGTAATTAACAACTTTTAAAATATATTCTTTTGAGCTATCAGTTCAGAGAATAATTTTTTCCTGTGTACTTAAGCGGCAGCAAGGCTTTTCAGGAGATTAAAAGTTTCTAGCACTGAGGTAAGACAGAAAAAATACAAATGAGATAGAAGAGAAGGAAAATGAGATTTTAAACTTGTACTTTTAAGAAAAATGGCAGCTTTCAGATGCAAAAATTACTCAGCCTTTTTATTTCTAGGAAACTCACTCTAATTTATTTATTTTTTTCCCTAAAGGCCCTTTTATGGTCAGCCTGGAAAATCTGGGCTCTTAACATGTTCCTTTCACATGTAAATTGTGCTTCCTTCATCCGCTGGGAGCAGCAGTATTGGTGGGCAACATTTCCCACTTCAAACACAGGCAGATGACTTGCATAGTAAATTGAGTGAGAATAAACATCCTAGATCACACATTTTTTTTTTATTTTAAAAGTAAAAGAACAAAAACACTAACAAACATACACACAGTAGCACAAGAACACTACAAAAACCAAACTACAGATAAGGTGGCAGGGGATCAACAATGGTTGTTGTATTACACGTTGGTATCTTCAAAGTGTATACTCAGGACAATACAAATAGACATACAAGATTAATCAAACAATTTACCATCAATTGTTTCCCACATCAAAATGACATGAGACAATAGTGCAACCATGTCAGCCATCCCGCACATACATACTTACCTACACAGCTGTCCCCTCTTCCTCCTCTCCTTCCCTTCATCCTGATTGCTCTCTACCCTTGAGCAGTCTCCCTTCATACCTTCCAATCTACATTCTCACCTCCAGGTTCCTACACTAATGATATTATATGCTGTTTGCACATGCACATCTGGTTTACCTCACTTATGAGTATGGTCTCTAATTGTGACCATTTGCCTATAAAAGTCCCTAGACTGTCTTTCTTTACAGCTGAATAATATTCCATTGTGTAAAAATGCCACAGTTTTTTAATCCAGTCCTCTGTGCATGGACATTTGGGTTGTTTCCACGATTTAGCTATTACAGATTGTGCTGCTATAAACATGGGTGCACATATATCACAGCGATATGCTTTTTCAGATCTTCTGGGAAAATACCCAGAAGGGGGATAGCTGGGTTGAATGGGACCTGTAGACCTAGTTTGCTGAGGAATCTCCAAACCAATCTCCATAGTGGTTTCACCAGTCTGATTCCCACCAGCAGTGCAGCAGAGTTCCTATTTCTCCACAGCCTCGCCAGCATTTGTTATTGGACAATTTCTTGATGCTGGCCAATCTTACCGGGGTGAGATGAAATCTCAGTATTGTTTTTATTCGCATTTCTCGAATGACTAAAGATGTAGAACATTTTCTCATATATTTATTTGCCATTTGTATTTCTTTATCTGAGAAGTGTGTATTCATCTCAGATGCCCATTTCTGGATTGGGTCTTTGAATTTGGATGGGTTCATGTTTTTTAATTCTTTGTATGTTCTAGATAGAAGACCTTTGTCTGAGGGACAGCCAGCTAGGATTTTTTCCCAATCTGTGGGTTTTCTTTTTACTCTGCTGGTGATTTCTTTAGATGCGCAAAAACTTTTCAGTAAAATGAGGTCCCAATTATTGATTCTTTGAAGTGTTTCCCTTGCAGTTTCATTTTTGTTCATGAACTCTCTGCCTACTCCTATGTCTTCAAGATTTTTTCCTACTTTCTCTTCCAATAGGTTTAGTGTTTCTGTTTTAATATTGAGATCTGTGATCCATTTTGACTTGAGTTTGGTGCATGGTGATGTACTTGGGTCTATTTTCAGTCTTCGGCAAGAGGCAAGCCAATTTTTCCAGCACCATTTATTAAAGAGGCTATCTTTCTTCCAGTGAGCTTGTTTGGCCCCTTTGTCAAATATTAGGTGGCTGAGTGTGTTTGTGGTTGTGGCTGCATCTTCCAGTCTGTTCCATTGATCCTCAGGTCTGTTTTTGAGCCAGTACCAGGTTGATTTTATTACAGTAGCTTTGTAGTATAATTTCAGGTCAGGGATTGTGATTCCACCTGACTTGACCTTGTGGCCCAGAATTGCTTTTGCTGTTCTGGGTCTCTTTTGGTTCCAGATTAACTTAAGGAATGGTTTCTCTAGATCTGTGAGGTACGTCAATGGTAGGTTAATGGGAATTGCACTGAATCTGTACAACAATTTTGGTAGTGGCCATTTTCACAATGTTGGTTCTTCCTAACCATGAGCGGGGAATGTTTTCCCATTTATTGAAATCCTCTTTGATCTCTTTTTTCAGAATACTGTAGTTTTCATTGAATAGATCTTTTACCTCTTTTGTTAGATTGATTCCTAAATATTTCATTTTCTTGGATGCTACTGTAAAAGGTATGGTTTCCTTAATTTCTCTCTAAGTCTGTTTGTTGTTCGTGTATAGGAATGCTATTGATTTTTGGGTGTTGACTTTGTATCCAGCTACTCTGCTGAATTTTTCAATTAACTGAAGGAGTCTTCTTGTGGAGTTTTTGGGGTCTTCCATGTAAAGTATCATGTCATCTGCAAATAGTGATAGTTTTACTTCTTCCTTTCCTATCTGTATTCCTTTTATTTCACTCTCTTGTCTAATTGCTCTGGCTAATGCTTCCAGAACTAGGTTGAATAGTAGTGGTGACAGTGGACGGCCTTGTCTTGTTCCTGTCTTTAAAGTGAAAGCTTTCAGTTTTTGTCCATTTAGTATGGTGTTGGCTGTTGGTTTGTCATAGATGGCTTTGATTAAATTGAGGTAGAGGCCATCTATTCTTATTTTTTCTAGGGTTTTTAACATGGATGCATGTTGGACTTTATAGAAAGCTTTTTCTGCATCTATTAGGATGATCATGTGGTTTTTGTCTTTGGATCTATTGATATGGTGTATTACATTAATTGATTTGTGAATATTGAACCATCCCTGCATTCCTGGAATAAACCCAAACTGGTCATGGTGTATAATTTTCCTTATGATTCGTTGCATTCTATTTGCTAGTATTTTATTGAGTATCTTTGCATCTATGTTCATTAGGGAGATTGGCCTATAGTTCTCGTTCTTGGTTGGGTCCTTCTCTGGTTTTGGTATTAGAATATTTGCCTCCAAGAAATGAGTTAGGGAGAATTGCTTCATTTTCAATTTCACTGAAGAGTTTGAGGAGTGTTGGCATTAAATCTTCGCTGAATGTTTTATAAAATTCTGCTGTGAATCCATCAGGGCCTGGGCTTTTCTTTGTCAGTAAGTTTTTAATGACATTTTGAATCTTATTAATTGCTATTGGGTTGTTCAGGGGTTTTATATCTTCCTGGTTCAACTTTGGTAATTTGTACATTTCTAGGAATTTGTTGATTTCTTCTGGGTTTTCTGTCCTTTTGGAGTAAAGATTCTCAAGGTAGGTATTAATGATATTTTGAATTTCTGTAGGATCTGTAAGATCACACATCTTGAAGACACTCCCTTAAATCTCTCTAACTCTGGCTCCTAATATGTCTCATTTTTTTTCTGAGCACCCATAATCCACTCGAGTGTCTTTGAAAAATTTCCAATAAACTCTTCTCATGTCTTTGCAACACATCCTAAAAATTCTTTTTCTTCAACACGATTCAGCAAACCTTACACACTTGCTTTACAAATAGAGTGGGTTAAGTTTCCGATTTTCAGCCTGGTGGACTCTCACACCCAAGCCAGGGACAATGTGACTAAAGCATTCTTCTGCTTTCCTTGGTTCCTCTTTCTAGGATCCCAGTACTACCCCACTTGCTTAGAACATTCTGTGGTCTATTTTTAAAATTTGCTCTGACTTGGAGGAAAAGTTTTCCTTGATGCAAACTTTACTTTGTATTGTGTCATATTTAGACATTCATGTTTCATTAGAACTTCATTTTTTGTTACTGAGAACAAACCATCCCTTCTCTTTTTCAAGGTTGTGGTTTCATCTTGTACCCAATCTAATTCCTTTTTATGCACTTGCCTGCTCAGAAGCAGCTCTCCATCTGTTACTTGATTTCTCCTGAGTTCTCAGCATTTCCCTCTTCACTTCTCCTTTAAAATTTAATTTTAGCAACAAAATAAAAAATCAAAAACCCTCACTTTGAAAACCACCAAAACTTTCAAAAATAAACTTCGAGAGAAAAAGAATTGATTTGTTCTTTCAAGCTCAACTATGCTAAACATTATCATATAAGAGACGGGAAGGGTGAAAGAAAGTTTCTTAGAGATAGAGGCTGAGTTTTTAAATAGCCAGAGTCATACAGTTTGCAGTCTGTTCCTGTTGTAGTTTGCGGTGTACAAGGTGAAACAATATAATACAGGACACTTAATTATAAGATTATTTTATTATAGTCGTACCCAAAGTCATGTACAAAACGAGGGCAAGAAATCTGTTCCCACACTAAAGACCAAAGAATTCAGCTGAGGGCCTGGATCCCACAGCAGTGCCCTGCATGAGTTCAGCTGAAGACCTAGAGCCCATGACAATGCCCCCCACAAGTCCAACTGGAGACCTAGAGCCCACGATAATATCTCATGCAGGCTTATCTGCACTGGGAAGGCCTCAAGGTCAGTGGCGGAAGCTAGAAAGTCTGTGCCAGCGGGATGAAGGATCTGTACCAGCAGGCTGAGGGATCCGCCCTGCGGTCAGGAATTGATGCCCAAAGTAAGAACCAGAGCTTCCCCTAAAAGTACCATAGCCATCCTTGGCAACAGTAAGGTCCCAAGCTCCAACAGTAAGAACAGCCGAGTCCATCAGGAAAACCAGTACCACAAGGTCCTTCAAGAGAATCAATAGCTGCCCCAGGAAAAGCAATGGTTCCAACACCTCTCAACAGCTTCCTTCTTTTTCTCCAGTGCTTTTTATTTTGTTGGCAACAATCCTCAGGTGGGCCTCCCGTACCCAGCACCACGCTGGTTCAGTTCAGCTGGCTAAGTTGACCATCGGTTGTCAATCTACCACAGCTACCTCTTGAAGATAATCACTAGTAGATCAAAACACAGGTGCAGAACTTTCTAGACAAGAAGCAGAGTAAAGAGAAACTTAGGTGAACAGAGAAAGCACGATTAGTGTAGAATTGGAGAAATGGAAAACAAGAAAGTTCAGTTTGTTAAGCCTGCCATCTCCCCCGTATCTTACTACGCTGCCTAGGCCGGTCTCGAACCTGTGGGCTCAAGTGATCCTCCTGTCTTGAGGTAGAGTAGAAGTAAAGATAGGTAAGAAAGGAGAGGAGAATCAGAATTTTTAAAATTTTGCTTTTAAAAACCTCTACAGCTTCAGGACACAAGACTTACCATAATGCGGGGCAGTTCCATTGCACCTGAAAATTGGCTTTTTTGTTCATTAATATCTCATTTCTTTTACTTGTTAGTTGCACTTCCTCAACCCCCCAGGCAGCTGCAGTGTTGGTGGGTAACGGATCCCAACTTCAAAGGCATGGAAAGGATTGGCATTCAGACATTCCCTGCCAAATGGGCATCCTGACAGACTGTAGGAATACACATCCCACATCACCCATCTGGCATTTCTTGCTCTGGGAAGGGAGTCAGGGAAACTGCAATAGGTAAGGTTGATTTAGGAACATGCTCAGGCTCCCAAGGCACTGATACTACAGTCCTGTGCCACAGAATTTGGCCAGGAAAAGTTTACTTTAAACAAACTATAAACTAAGATGACTGGGAAATGAGGTTCTCATCCTGTAGCGACTCCCACTTCTCTCCATGGAAAGTAATACAATCGCAAAACTAACTAAAAGGAAAAATTCAATTACAGTATTTCTGGAGGTATCTTGTGGGCAGATAATAGAGACTGGTCAAATTATACCTGAGAATTTTAAACACAAATAAAAGTAGAGGACAGGAATATATCCTGCAAAGGATGTTTCAAGGCAAAAAAAAAAAAAAAAAAAAAAAAAAAAAAAAGGCATAAAGCAGAACCATGTAGAATTTATTAATTAAATTTTTAGGAAACATGGACAGATTTTTGGAGTGCATCTGATAAAACCCCCATTCTGGCACTGTAGCTGGGATTCAGTAAGGACAAAGCCAAGAGCAGAGAAAGTGAACAGGCGCTCTATCTCCTTTTGGTTCTTTTTCTGTTGCATTCAGGGTGAGAACTGCTGCTCTTATGCGATGAGCAGCCAACTGGGGCTGTAAAGTGAGCACCAATAAAGAATCAGTGGGAGGGAGTTCAAGAAAAGAAGACACTTCGTTTATGAGGAAGAAAAAGCAGAAGACAGAAAGCTGCTCTCAAAGAGGGGCCAGGCTGTCCTGGGAAAAAGGATCCTCCTGAGTCTTTCTCCTTGGCTTCTCTTATCAGGATTAGTCACTCTCCACCCTGTGAATGCCTGGAACTCATTACAGTCTGATTGGCTGTCTGGCTGTCTTTTTTTTTTTTTTTTTTTTTTTGGTACCAGGAATCAAATTCAGGATCTTGCTCTTACCAGGCAGGCACTGAACTATATTGCCAGCCCACTGAGCTATATCCCTGGCCCTGGCTGCCTTTTACTTTAATATAGGTACCTTTGCCTGTGTGCATGTTCCTTTTGGTGGGCTTTGTGTGATTCCTTCCTGCCCTTTTGTGATGCATAAATAGGGGCAGATAAGAAGGCAGTTTAAAGTTAGAGATTAAGTAAGGGGGATATGTGTGTGTGTATCTAGTACAGTAAGATAGTGACCCTAGATTGATAGTGACCTAGATTATATATATATATATATATATATATATATATATATATACACACACACACACACACACACACACACACATAAATGCATCGTGTAGGGCTCAAATCAGGCACAGCTGTCCCAACACCCAACTTGTTTGCCAGCAGAGGCATTGCTCTCAGCAGGAACTCAGCTCAGAACTGAGGCTGTCATTGACAAACACAGGATGTTATAAAAGAGATAACATGGGCTAAGGAATCTTGTAGGTCTGCGGACATCTGGTGACATCTGAAAATTTACACCAGATGTATCAAGGATTCTGCCCACTGGGGCACAAAACAGCCAAGAACTTTGACCACAGATGTTTATTAACATCCTCCCACCTAATGTCCCTCGGCTTCTTTCAATCACTACAAAAAAAGCCTGCTTCTCTTTGTTTCCTACCTATAGCCTTATACCCTCTGTCTGCCTGCACCCAAGTATTAAACCTTATGCCCTGTTGCTCTCACAAAAGAGTGTTGAATGGTCTCTGCCTCATTCCCATCCCTTACACATAGTTATATATATTTTCATCTACCAGAAAGCATAATGATACCCTTATTGTGTCCTTTTCCTTGAAACTCAAGTTGTGCGGGCTTTGCTCACAGTGCTGAGTGCCTCTCAAGTCCCAGAGCAACAAGTGCTCTACACAAACAGCAAGCAAAGATCCCAAGAAAAACATGCCAGTCTGAATCAAAGCATATTATAGAAAACTTACCCAGCTTCCAGCACTGGAGAGTACTGCTGCAAGCTAAGTGAAGGAAAAGCCCACAGAAATTGAAACGTGTGTACCCAAGTGAGACTATTTGAGTGAACAGAGTCATACGCAAATGAGAACAAGTGTAGCATTTGTATTTTAGGATCATAAACTCTGGAGATGTTCCAGGGTTTAATCTAGGTCCTGTTAACTCATCAACTGAATTTGTGCAAGTTATGTAAATACCATATTACAGATAGCCAAATTAGGTGAGATTGATAGAGGCGGTTAGAAAGGGACCAGGCCCATGATGGAAAAGAAATGAGGCAAACGGCCTGTGGGCAGGGGGCTGAGTTGATAGAAAATAGACCCCCAAATGGAGACATGTTAGCTAAGCCCACCGCCTCCCTAGAGATAAGCAATACTGCAAAGCTATGCTGTGACTAGTACATTTGTTCCAATAAGCCTAAATAACATAACAAACACATAGATAGATGACCGGAAGATACTGACCCTCACTCCCACCCCTTCCAGAAATTCCTTTGTTCTTCTCCATGCTATGTACCCTATGAGGTCAATATTAGCTAAGTAACTGTACTTAAAATCCTATAGGTTGATTGTAGTTTGACCCAAGGTAGCCTGTGATGTGATTTGACTGCGTGAAAATCTCTTGACAAAGAGCTTCAGTGACACCTGCATCTGGGACCTCTCCTATCTCTCAAGAGCTTCCTCTTAGCAAACTTTTTCCTACTCTTAACCATCTTTGTCCTCGATTGCATTCTTCAGCATCCTGAGACATGAACTTGGCACATCGCACAGGTCGGGAGTTACATGTATGAAACATCTACAGCCTCAACTTTTGTCATCTGTGAGGTGAAGTTCATTGTAACTGTGCCCACTTAACTGTATTATTGCTCCAGGTCGAAGGCACTGATATGTAAGGGTGAGGCTCGGAGTGTAACTCAGAGGCAGAGAGCTCACCCAGCTTGCTGGTCTTAGGTTCTGACCCCAGTGCCATTCAGCTGGGCAATATAGCACATGCCAGTAATTCCAGTTACTTGGAAAGTTGAGGAAAAAGGATCACATGGTGGAAGCTAACTCGGGCAACCAGGTGGTATCCTGCCTTAGAATAAAAATAGAATGAGCTAAGGATGAAGCTAAGTGCCACAGTGGCCCTGGGTTGCATTCTTCGTACCCAAACTAACAACACAAAATACCATTTGATTTTTGAAATTCTGTAAAATTAATTTAATGGGCAAGCTGAGTCTAAAGCTTATTGAGAAGAGTAAATAAACACATGTGACTAAGTTGTAAAATATTGACAAGACGATTGACCGTGAGTTTGCTCCATTAGCAAGTCACAGTGATTATGTACCATGGCACATGTCAAAGAAAAAGCCAACATCATGAAGGAAAAGAACCGAATCAGGAGAGAAAGTTCAAGAGGGCCAGAACTGAAACTCATATAATTCTGGCGATCTACGAACTTCTATCATTACATTCTTGGTGCACAAAATATTAGTAATAGTATTAAATGTAAAAACCTTATGTATTATTCTAGAGAACAGCAAACTTTTTAAATGACATTCTTGGTGCCCAAAATATTAACACTTTTGTTAAATGTAACAACTCTGTGTGCCTTACAGAGAAAGTAGACATACAGAAACAATCCAAAATCTCTTTTGGTGTCTCATGGATTAATGAGTCAAGTCTGCTTCTATAGACTTTGCTTACTGAACAATTTGTGACCTTATATAATGAGCAGAGAGTAAAAATGAATAAATATTGAAGCCATCAGAGGTAGATGAAGTGGATTTCATAGGATTATCCTGATCCATGGGACACACATAAAGGTCTGATTTCAAAATTGTAAGGAGGTTTTGTTTTCCCTTCAGTTATGGCTTCTTATTTAACTTTGAATTTTTTGTGATGAGGATCAGCTCTTCCATTAGAGCCTAAGTGAAAAAATCCAATAGAGAAAAACTAGATTCTTCTCAGTTTAATAGTTCCTGTTTGGCTATGTGCAGCCAACCATCTGCAACCACAAACTCCCTGCTGCGGAACTGGCAGGGGACAAAGAAATGGAAAACCGTACAAGAGTCACTTATGCGAGCACAGAGATTTTGGCAGCTTGTCTGAATTGAGACCATAATCCTCTTCTGAAGTCAGTCTAAAACGGAACTATTCACAACAGACATGAAATTAAAACCCTGAGGTAGTAGTGACCCAAAAGGAATGTGAATTCTTCTTCAGGACAAAAAGACCCGTGGATGAACTGTGTTTCTAGATTTTTGCTTCGGCTTTCCTGAGAGTAAGTTAACCTCTAAATTGTTTATTTTACATTTGTAAATATAAAGTAAGGCTAGAAACAGAAATACAAAAACATGTGGATGAAAATCATTAAATGCAGTGAATTACTACTCATTTTGATTTTTCAAAGCATATGCAGATTTTATAGTGTCTGACTAAACAATCAGTTGGAAAATTTTCCATTTTACCCCATGGCCAAAGGATATTTTGACAAATAGCACGGCTAATAGAATAGGCTATTAGATATATTGAAAGGAATGTGATTTTACACTACCTCCTTGCAAACATGAAATATTTCCAAAATTAGAGCTACTTATTTTGTGTTGTCTTTAGTTTTACTGGTAGAGAAATTCTCAGCATTAAAGGACACAAGATTTTCTGAGTTTCAAATTGTTTTAACGGACTTGAGAATATTTTCATGAAGAAAACTTAGGTATTCTCTTAACTTTGTAGTACTTTGTTATCATAGTAAATAAATAAGAACTTTTATCTAATTTGTTGTGCAATGTATTTATTCCTGAATATCAGGAACTCTAACTGCCTGGGAAATGACTGGCTTTTATAACTAATTTACTATTTTTAAGTTACACAGTTTTTCCTATTCAGTACAATGTCAGCTAACTAGATGTTTGTGCACCGGGGTAAGCATTACTGTTTTTTTTCCTGATATTTACATCAAGATAGGCAGTGGAAAAGATTAGTCTTAACTGAAACAACCAATTTATGACAACTTGATCCTATAATATTTATTTTTATATTTTCTAGCACATATATTAATTTATGGAAAGAAAGAGTAGTCACTTGGACAATGTATCAGACACTTGCAGATACCAAGACCTGTCATGGCATGGATTTCTCAATGGAAATGTGCACTTCTGTTTTACTTGGGGTTTCCAATCATTAGGGCTTCTTGATGGCATTATTATGGGGAGCTCATCCGTGTAGCTGAGGAATGCAGCCATAATGAACCATAGAAAATCTTTGTAATTTTCATATTTTCTATGGTCTTGTTTTTGGATTTCAATGCCATTGTGTTTATGTCTGTTTTTCTTGCAACTTTTTCAGACTTCAGTTATAAAAGGCGAAGGAAGGATTTAGCCAATCATGCTCTTGAGGTTGTGACACACAAACCCTTGTCTTGTTTTGATTATTTATTTCCTTAATTTCTAGCTCCTGTTTCACACCTGGTCTCCATTCCTATTTCCCACAGTCAGGTGACTTTTTAATTTTTTTTTCTTTTTCTTTGGTATTTGATGCTGATCCTTTAGTTCCTGGATAGTTTTGTTTTTAGTGCCCACATAGTACTGTTTGGACAGTATGCTTCAAAATTTGTTTTACAACACCATCTACAATAATCTGCATTATGAAAAAACCCATATTCACCTTAATGAACTGATAGGAGAATTTTTCCTGGGATACACATCTAGGAGCAGGATTTAAGATTAAATAAGATAGGATACTGCTTACTAGTAACTCATATGTAATAAATCACCTAAATGACTCAGTCTGAACTTCTACTATTAGCATAGAACATTCTTTTATCCCCCTTAGACAATTTAATTGCCAAGTGCTGGAGAAACAACAGCTCCCAATGCTATTAAACTCTAATTTCTATGAGTACAATGAAAAATAAATACTATCTCAGTTTTTTTAGTTTTTAGTTCTTTTAATCCTGAGGTTGAGCATTTCTTTCTTCTGTCTCTTGTCCTTAAAAAAAAAAAGTCTTTGAGCATTCTTCTCTAGGCATGCAATTGGAAACAGCTGTTCAAATGTTTCATTTTTTTTGTTAGATTGTGCAATGTTTTCCATGTCTATGAGACGTTCATAGTTACTTCTTAACTTTCTCATTTTAAAAATAAACAGGTCAAAATGAGCAAGAGACGCATAAGCGTGGGTCGACAAACGTGGACTCTTCTCTGCAAGAACTGCCTTAGAAAGTGGAGAATGAAAAGAGACACCTTATTGGTACGGCCCAGAGTCTGTGTTCTCAGAATTAGAGGGGAAAAACATTTTCTCAGTAGCGCAAACGCTTTATCTTTATCACTTAATGCTTTCTGTGTATTCTAATCCTAATTGGCAGGCTAGATTTTTTCCAGATTCTGGACTCTGGATTCTGTTTTTCAAAATTGAATTTAAAGTATGTGATTAGTATGTCTTACTGGAAATTCTTTTCAAAGCATTCATATTCAGAAACTCCCTAAAAATGAAGCTGCGTCTCTATAACCCAGAGAGAATTCTTCACATCTGTGCTCATTTGAATCTTTTTATTCTATGGAAAAAAGTAAAAATTTTGTGACAAAATAATAGGCGGATAACAACACTTAATTCACTGAGTATTGTTATCTTTAAAGTAGTTACTCAGAGTATAAGATACGGGCATAAAATATTCTCCAAATGATATTAGCACAAACATTTCTTTGCAATGAGCTAAGAGAAACTAGTAATATAACTATCTTGTGTTTTGGTGTTTTTTCTCCTTTTCCCTTCCTTCCTTTCCCCCATTCCCAGCTCCTTTTAAACAACTTCTTCCCATTTCACAGTATCTATTATACATTTTGGACCTTATTTACTCTTTCAGTTTCTCACACCAGGGAGACAATATGATGTTTACACGTGTGAGTGTGACTTATTTCACTTCTGAGTATGGCCCCTAGCTGCATCCTCATTTTAATTTAATGAAAGCATTTGCACAGCATTTCAAGGCCAAAGTCAAGGGAAGACAGAATTTAGTCCAGATTTAATTCAGAATTGGCCCCAATTTTTTTAAAAAGTCAAAAGAATGTTCTTACTATATAAAAGAATAAAAGTTAAGGTGAAAAACCTGGCACTTACCCTATTACCCAGTACATGCATGCATCAAAATATCGCAGTGTACTTCATCAATATGCACAAATGTTATGTGCCAATAAACAAAGATAGAAAAGACGAATTATAGTGGTTTGAAATAATCGAACTATGGACGGAGACAATGTGACAGACAAAGTCAATTTGAAAAACAAGGGGCATCTAAACAAACAGGAAAACAAAACATCATTTTGATCTTTTCATTTCATTAAAGAATATTTTTATTGTAACAATGATTAGTTGTGCTTTGTATAGAAAATTCAATAAATGTAGAAAAACATAGGTTGAAATCACTCATAAAATGCCATAGTTGAAGATTTGGTCATAGTTGAAGAGCTGACCTATTAAACATTGTGTGTGTGTGTGTGTGTGTGTGTGTGTTCATTCAGTAAGTAGGCGTGGAATGCTTTGATTGCCAGTAAATAAAGTGAACAAAAAAAAATCTCTGCATGGAGCAAGGGTTATATAAATATGGATGTAAAAGCTGAGGTGACACTGTATTTGGGTGTTTTACATACATACTTTTAAATGCTTTCCACTAGTCTTTATATCTATATTTTATCTATGTACATATAGACACAGATCAACAAACAGATAAAATTGTATGTAATGAATATACCTCTTAGTAAAGTCTGTGCTTAGAATTATAACTAAAATAATAACATGGCTTTTTATCATTTCAAATGCGTTCTCTCACACTACCAATTCCAAAATGTGGTCACATGACAATTTGAAACTTTTTCTTATGAGCAATAATTTAGGTCTATCTTCTTCCAAGTGCAGACAGAAGAGATAAAAGTATGACCCTGCTCCTGCTGATGGGTGCCACTTACCGTTTTATCCTGTCTACTTTTCAAAATGACTATGAATCATTGAGCTTCGTGGAAGAATCCAGCTTTAGAATGATGAACCTAAGATTCTCAAACATAATTGATATTGATGTCACATCTGTCTTGGACAATGTGCATATTTCCAAATGTGCAGATTAATTAGGAAAGTAAATCAAAATATTTAAAATGGAGAACAAATAAAATGGAACACAAACCTCATAATTGAGTTAGGTGGTTTCAGTTGTTTGTGATAGGACATCTATTGATTTGCTTCGTTTTTCTCTCGTTGCCATATAGGAATGGTTTTTCTCATTTCTTCTAGTACTATTGGCATTCTTATTTGCTTCCGATTTACATCAAGTCAACGACTCTTCTCAAATGCCTGCAATGGATCTGGGACGTGTAGATAATTTTAACGATTCTAATTACATTATTGCCTTTGCACCTGCCTCCAAAGCAGTTCAAGAGATCATGAGCAAGGTAGCTTCAGCCCCATTCCTGAAAGGTATGCTTCTGGAAGTTCATGATAATTTTCTTATTAGGAAAATATACAAATTCATTTTGGAATTTCCTTGGGAAGTAGGGTTAAATTTTGATGTTTGTAGAGTTTATTAATGGCACTAATGTATATTCTTTTCCAGTATCAAGTGGGTTTTCCTACTCCATTGACTAGTGTCCTGTTTAGACAATTCAGTGTCGAAGGATTATTATACATTTTAGTCCATAGTAAGAGGAGGTAAGCTCAAAGTCATTTAAATTATATTTTAGAGAAGATGCTGGAAAGATTGAATGGAAGCAATACATAGTTTATTAATCTCATCAAATGCACACAATTCTAAAAAAGAGACTGAATAGCGATGCCAAATAGGCACAGACAATATTTATAACAAAACGAGGTACAACATGTTTCCTTGAATCCCCACATATAAGTGATTGGGGAAGAAGCAGTGGCAACCACAGGAGTGTGGTGTTTCTCTCTGGGCTGGAGGGAGAACAAGGGAAGCGATGGAGTATTGAAGGACCTGAGGAGAACCCCTCAGGTGCTAATGAGAATCCATTGAAAAGCCAACACGGACAATTCAACAACAGCAACTGAAGCCATTATTAATAATTATGCCAGGAGTGCAGAATTAGATTGCCGTTGTGAGTATATGCTTGGAGAGGAATAGACCAAATAGAGAACTATAAAACAGTCGCATTCTTTGGCGTTCTGTCCTTAAAATCAATAGCTTGGGTATGAAGAAAGGAGATGCAAGCCTAGAATGATGGTGTAGACCTATATAATCCAGCACTCTGGGAGATGCTAGTTTCAATCCCAGCACTAGAGAAAATAGGAGATAGAGGTCTGGGGCAGGACCCTTATAGAAGGAGGAATTTTGTACTGCCAGAGAGCTCAGGAAACCATCAAGAACTTATTGATTGTGTTAAAAGGATTCAGGTGCTAACCTGTCTAAAATTGAGATTCAGTATATGGAATAATTATAATTCAAAACTTGTCAAATAGAAATCTAACTATGCTTTCAGAATGAGATCAGTAAAAGGTGAAAGATTGATATAATCTGCAGAGAAAACAGAGTATTCAGAATGATGTTAAAAGGAAAATATAATTTCTTTTTAGTTTTTTTCTAAGAAAAACCCCAAAATTTCAAAACAAAATAATAGGAATATATCAATGATGAATGCATTGTACATTGTATCTCCAAACCAGTTACTCAGAGTGTAAGACATAGGCATTTAACCATCCAAACAATATTAGCACAACCTTTCTTTTGATAACTTTTTTTTTTTTTTTTTTTTTTTTGCGGTACTGGGGATCGAACTCAGGACCCTGCGCTTGCTAGGCAAGCGCTTATTCCACTGAGCTATATCCCCAGCCCTCAACCTTTCTTTTGAATGAACTAAGAGTAATTAGTAGTATATCTTAACTAATACATAGATATATATTTGCTTTTCCATTTTCCTTCCTTCTTTTCTCCTTGCCCTCATCCCAGTTTCTCCTTCTTCTTCCCATTTTATAATATCTATTGTACATTTTGTATCTTATTTACTCTTTCAACTTCTCACACTAGGGAGACAATACAATGTTTGCACATGTACATCTGATTTATTTCACTTATGAGTATGGTCTCAAGTTACATCCATTTTCCTGTAACAGTTTCAAGTTTATCCTTTTTTATGGTTGAGTAGTACTCGGTTGTACAAAAAGACCACATCTGTTTATCCCTTCCTCCTCTGATGGACATTTGGGTTGTTTCCAAGATTTGGCTTTTACAAGTCATGCCGCTATAAACATGGGTGCACATATGTCGCTGTGGTATGATGTTTTTAATTCTTCTGGGGAGATACCCAGAAGGGGAATAAGTGGATCAAATGGGACCTCCAGTCCTACTTTTTCAAGGAGTCTCCACAATGATTTCCACAGTAGTGGCACCAGTCTGTATGCCCACCAACAGTGGAAAAGGTGTCCTTTCCCCACAACCCCTCCAGCATTTGTTACTGGCTGATTTCTTGATGACAGCCACTCTTCCTGGGGTTAGATGGAATCTCACTGTTATTTTAATTTGCATCTCATGAATGACCAGTGATGTTAAACCATTTTTCATATTTTAATTTCTATTTGTATTTCTTCATCTGAGAAGTGTGCAATTTTGGACTGAGTCTTTAAATGTGGGAGGTCTGATTTTTTTTTGGTCTTTGTATGTTTTCCATGGTAATCCTTTGTCTGAGGAACAGCTGGCAAATATTTTTCCCACATTGTGTGTTATCTCTTCACTCTGTTGATGGTTTCTTTTGCTGTGTAAAACCTTTATAATAAGATGAGATCCCAGTTGTTAACTGTGATAATTCCTATGAGATTGGGATTTTATTCTTAAAGTCTTGAAGACACAGATGTCTTCAAGAATTTTGCCTATTCTATTTTCAGCAGATTTAATGTTTCTGTTTTAATAGCTAGATCTTGGATCCATTTTGAATTTGGTTTAGTGCATGGTGAAAGATACGGGTCCAATTTTAATCTTCAGCATGTGCAGAGTCAATTTTGCCAGCACCATTTACTTATTTATTTTTTTTAAATTTTTTTTTAAATTTTATTTTAAAGACAAAAGAATGGAGACATATGAACCAGAAAAGCCATAAACAATACAGAAAATACAAAGTTATACAGAATATAGTAGGGAATTAGAACTGGATGTTGTATTACATAGTTATCTTCACATTAGTTAACACAAAAACATTAAAGGAAATACCAAATTATAGATAAG
>PVLD010007855.1:0-88129 GCA_004027595.1 Dinomys branickii | reverse complement strand
GATCAACTGTCTGACTAAATTTGCATGTCTGTATATGGGTCCATACATCTACAATTCGAAGATATCAATGGACAAAGCAACAACTACTGTTGAGACCATATCACCTTGTCTATAGATTAGTTGTGATTGTACTATTTTCTATGATAATGGGTGTCTGTTTGTCAATATGTTTTTGTACTTTTATGTTTCTAAAATAAAAGAAAAAAAACAAAAAACTATGTACATGGGGCTTGAACTCACAGAAATTAAAATATGTTAAACATATGTACTAACTCCTCTTGCTATATATAAAATATTGCGCATTCTAAGCATGTATTAATAAATGTTTCTAAAAATAAAAAAGCAAATAATTTAAAAATCAACTTAAAAAATAGATGATGGAATAGACGACAGAGGACAGACTGTGGCGACGGAAAGAAGATCTAGACATGGGGAACACAGGAGGGAAGAGAGGCGGAAGGGGAAGTAAAAAGAACGGAGATGAGCCAGGTCCACGTACCAGATTCTCAAGATGCGTTGAATGTGTTTATCTGTATGGAAACATATACCAGTGAAAACATGAGAGTGCCTGGCACCCGTGAGGAGAAATGAACAAGATATAAAACAGCAGCAGAACAGACAGGCCAGGACGCCACGGTGATGAGTAAGGGCCCCTGGAGAGAAATATGCAAAGCACCACTAGAAGTCATGGGAGAGGTTTAATCAGAGGAAAGACACGAAATTATTTACATATTTGAAAGTGAAAGGACTGAACAAGAGGAATGAGGGCTCTGCTATTCTGTACAATATGATGGTTCCCCCTGCAGATGTGGTCAAATTTGCCAACGGTTTTGCATTTTCAAGAATAGAACCTGTATTCCCAGTGCTCAGATTTAGTCGATGTGAGTGCCATTCACTTAAGAGAAGAGCGATGCATAAAAGTGTTTGCCGGTTGTCTCTTGTGTACATCCCAACCAGGTATGCACTAAACAGTGCTAAATGATATACATGTTGTGTGCTCAGACATATATTAATATACACTTAAGTTTTTATATATTTTCAAGAAAACTTGTAAAAGAGAAGAAATAACATTACCTATAGAATAACTTCCATTTTACAACATTTTATATTCATTGCACCCAACAGAATTGTTTAGAAGCAGTTTTTAAAGTAACTTTTATAGTCTGAAAGCAATAAATAATTACACCAATGGATTCTAATAAAATGATTTCCCAAAACTCAGAAAGACAGAAAAGAGAAACTTGTTATATGCATGGGGTCACACAGGAGGACATATCACCAGCCTCTGCCTAGACACACCTTTTCACCTCAGCTTTGTTATTATCACCTCGTATTCCCTGTGTACTCTTGGGCCCAAAGTGCCGCCCCCTTAGGAGCAGCACCCGAGCCCTACTGTCCTCTCTCGGAGCACCAAAATCCCCCTATGTGCTCTCATCTTCGAACTGTTACACGAGACTAAAATCACAAATTTAGAACTATTTTCTTCTCCATTCATGCTGCAGCCTAAAGGCAAAGTTCTCCAGGAAGCTCACTGCCGTCGGATTCTGTCCAAGTTAGACCGTGGCTGCACCTCATCTAGAGTCTTCACCAGGGGATTTTCTTTCCTGCGTCTGCGTGCATACTTTGGCAGAACTTGTTTGTTATGTACGTATTTCATCCACACTTTAGAAATGATCCCAGTGAAATGCCATCCTCTTTTTTTTTATTTTGTATTTTAGAGCATTTGGGAATGCAAACTTGTATTTAACTCCGTATTCATCAGTAATTTGAGTTTATTATGTAATTTCTATGTATTTCAAGTCATGTCAGCTCTATATTCAATCTTTAAGATCTACCTCAAATACTTTGCATTGCAGAAGTTTGGATGTAATAAGTTCATTTTCAAAATTAAGTCTACCACTTTAAGAACAAACAAGTGAACGACTTCTATTAAATGTAGTAACTTTTAATGCATTGCTCAGCTGCTTCCTTGGTAAAAGAATTAAAGTCAAAGGCTCAGTATCTCAAGAAACTATTAATAGTAAGTGATTATTGAAAAGAAATATTGTACTTCATGTTTAATATGCATAGATATGTATACATTAGGAAGGGAGGCTAATCTACATGTAAAATAAAATTCTAAAGATATTTGGCAGTCTTACAGGAAATACAGGTATTTGAAAATGAATGAAAAATATAATGAAGGAAAATATTAAATACAGTGATAAGTGCCACCACTTTAGCAAATTTCAATCTAAATAATGATAATATTTGAGAACATCATATTTGGAGATATTTTTCAAATTTTATGCATTTTTTGCATTTGAATGTATAATGGAACAACATCCACTGAAACTCTCACAAATTCCTGCTTTAAGATTGACTTTCTGATAAAAGAATAAAAATTCAAAGGCTAATAATTTAGTATAGATTTTAAATATGCACAATTACTTTTATATTAAAAATACACAGAAGGGAAATATATGAATAAAAGTAATAATGAGTAGTATAGCTTTCCAGGATGCAATAAAGTGTGATTAATCTTTTTATCATCAAAGTTTTATATATTGCTAACTGCTTTACAGCTAGTAAGAGATCACCATTATGAACAGATATAAAACTTGTCACTTTTTAATGCAGACAATTCATTTTTATGGAAGCATCCATCAAATTTCTTGTTCTTCATAAAACTTTTTCCTTGCCTTATGAATATTTTAGTTTTCATGAACATTTATATACCAATTATAAATGTAAATGCTTTAGATAGAGGATATTAAATAAAAATGATACTGTCTTACAAATCGATATTTCTTTTATATTCTTTAAAACAATATCCCTGGCACTGTTTTTATAACACTTAGTGTTAGTGATATGTTTTATATCAACCAGATAATATATATTATTTGGAAACATGGGCTTTTTTTCTTAGTGTACCATAAACTGAATTATATCTACATTTTAAAACACAGGATTTTTGGTAAAAATTGATGCAATAACTTTTTACATGCATGTGTGATATTATATCACTGATATTGTGACTACAGATTTTTATGAGGCAGGGTCTCACTTTGTGGTGCAGGCTGGCCTTCAACTCAGTTATGAAATCCAGGCTGACCTCAAACCCGTGGCAACCTGCTGTCTCAGTCTCCAGAGTGCTGAGATTACAGGCATGTAGCACCATGTCTGGCTTGTCACTAGAATTTATGATGAATAAATATGTTTTCTTTCTTCTTCTTTCAAAATAGATATTAATTTTTCATCCTCTAAAATGATGTTTTTTAAAATACTCTAATTAGAAACATTTGAAAATCATATTAAAAACAATTAATGTCTCACCTTTATCTTCAGTGTAATGAATAAAAATCTCTAAAGACACAAAACCAGAGAGCGTATGTTTTGTTAAAGAAAAACATTATCCATACTAAACTATTAATCTAGTGCATAAAATAATAGCGAACTTCTTAATTTAGTGTATAATGCACTTACTCAGCGTCTAGTGTAGAATTTTAGCAAATCAATCCAACATTCTCTGTATGAGAACTGTCAAACTGTTTTAGTCCCTTTTGAGCTGCTGCAACAGATACCTGAGACCAGGTAAGATAAAATGAAACCAAATTTTTTGGCTCACACTTCTAGGGTCTAGAAGTCCAGCATGAAGGTGGTCATCAAGAAGGACATTTTTGCTGTGTCATCTCATGTGGAAGAGGGAGCTATGTAGAGCATGGAACCCTCACGACTGAGCCATATCTATAGGTTTCACCACCCTAACATCTGCGGTGTAACCCAGTCTTGGAAGGAGCAAATTTCAAAATGATGGCCTTCACCCTACTCATACTAAAACATCCTTTGCATCTCGGTTCTCCAGACACATTCCTATGGTTTCCAAACCACTATAAGTGATTCTGACAGACATCACAGACACCAGAATCTGGCATCCTAATTACATGCTTTGATATTCATTTCTTCCCTATATCAGTGGGCTTTTTAATGAAATAAAATAATATGCAAAGTTTTGGAGGGAATCCACACACAGTATTGACCTTTCTGAGAATTTTTTGGCTGACTAATTATAAACTAGACATCATTCATTCATGGCCTTTTAGCGAAAGTTTACTGAAATATATTTAAGGTGGATAGATATCAGGTTCACAAATGGATATGCTGACTTTTTAAGAATGAAACAATACTCCTACATTTACTTACAAACTATTACTTTCACTTGATTTCTTACATGTAATTTGATCCAGATTGCATTAGTTCTAGAATGAGATCATCTAATTTTCAAATACATTCAAGATTATATGGTCAGGGCTGGAGATACAGCTCAGCAGAACAGCATGCACCCAGCAAGTACAGGGTTCTGACTTTTATACTCAGTATTAAAAAAAAAGGTTAAATGATCAGATAGAGTCTATAATACACTCAAATTTAATATTGTAAATGAGAACATCAAAATATCAATAAATTTATTAAACACATGAACTAAAATTGATATTTTGTAAAACAAAATATTTGCATTTTTAAAAATAATTTTAGCCTATAAATTTTTATTGCCATTCGTGGTATCATGAAGTGTTATTGAATATTTTTCAACATTTGTATATCTATTTCATCATTTGACATTTTATATAGCAATATATGACTACAGTCATGACAAATGATCATATTTGCAAACAAAATCTCCTGGATTTACCAGATTTCTATCCATAGAATATCCTTAATTCTAAAGCCCAAATTTGTTCTTTTTTCCCCAAGTAATATCAGTACCCCGGAGACATTGCTGGAAATCCACCAAATAAGTAACATGGCAATATTTTTAATTAGTGCTCTTCTTATATTTAAAACTAAATCAAAATATTGCTGGAGGGCATTAGGACACACAACAGAAAACTGACATACTGGAGAGCAAGGATAGTGTGAGTGGGAGGAACCAAAGTACTTCTAAGGCTTGACTCGAGGGAGAAGAAACATCCAAGAAATAAAGGCAAAATCTTCACAATTCTGCCTGTCATGAGTTGTGACATGGTTGTTCTTGCTTGACATACTATAGAGCCCATTTTGTTCTGCATCATGAAAAGCCATTGAGTAATATTATCAGATTGATACTTTGAAATTACTTCTTGTTTCAATGTGAAAAAAAGTATGATGTAGAATATTTGGAGCTTTTCTCATTTTAAAAATATGGTTGTAGTTTTGATGAATAATAAACTCAATTTTGAACTAGAAAAGTGGATAACAATGAGGACAAAAATTATAAAATTTAAAGGGCTTCATGATTTATATTCCTGAAGTGGAACACAGAGGCTTTGACATGGCAAAAAACAGTCTATATAAGACATCTATTTTATCAGAAAGAACTGCAAATATGTTCAAAAATTAATATAAAGTTATGTTTTATTCACATTATTCACTTTAAACAAAGTTATTTTCCTAGAAAGCAATAACATTTGGATTTTTTCTTGTAAATATCTTAACCTTCTTGACTAAATTATTCCAAAGTAATTTGTATGCCAAAATATCACAAGTTCCCCGAGACAAAACTGGCACATAAAACTAACAGTACAACCAATTTAAGGAGATCTTCTTCCTCCATATGCTATAACCATTCACTAAAACAGCAATCATGGACCTTTGACTAAATCTCTATATTTCCTTTCTCAGAAGGGTGTCCAAAGCTGTGTTATAAAAATAGACAATCCATATTAATTTTTAAAATTCTACTAAAATATGTCTATAGATATTTGAGAGGAGTGACAATAAGACTAATATAACAGAAGGGATTAAGAAAAATGGATTTGGGTTTCAATGCATAGCTAGAAATATCAGATATGCAAAAACCCTCAGAGTTAAATGACTGGAAATATATTAGAATATAAGTGTATTTTAAAATATTTACAAATTGCTGTTTACAATGGTCTCAAAATTCCATAGCAGAAATGACTGATGAGTAAAGTGGATAAGTCAGTTTAATTTTCTATTTGAAATTTGAAACTACATAAATGTTTGTAGTTCTGGACAGTCACTATCTACTAGGAGTTAAATCGTGTCTTTCAAAAGCCAAGTGTTGGCATTCTTACACTACAGTAACTCAAAATATGAGCTTGGAAAGGAATATTTTACAGAGGTAACCAAGTTTACTTCCTAATCCAATAAGACCAATGTTCTTTTTTTTATTTTAAAGAGAAAAAAAGCAGTAACAAAATAACAACAATGAAGACAAAAACAAAACAATACAAAACCAATGAAAACATTACAGGATTTCAAAACAAAATGATAGGAATTAACAACCATTGTTATGTTACATACTGTTATCTTCAATGAAGTTGCTCAGATTACCAGATACAGAAACACAAGGTGGGAGAAATACACCCAAAGACAGAGAGTCTGACAGAGAATGGTGGTCCGTGAAGAGGCAGCGTGGGAATATTGAACACAGACAATGGAGTGATGCACCTACCAGCCAATGAATACAGAAGATTGCCAACAAATCGTCAGATGCTCCGAGAAAGAATTGTGCTTAGAGCCACAGGAGAAATAAGCCTTGTTATACCATTAATATCTATTTCTAGGTTCCAGACCTTAAAAAAATAATAAATTTCTGTTTTTAAAGCTACCCAAGTTGTAGATTATTCATAGAGTTGTCCTGAGGTGTGAATATGTCATGTATTTAAATAAGTTTTCATAATAATATTGAAGGACCACTCCCCTAATAGCCATCTGACAGTATTCACACTAATGGACTATTATTGCTCAGCAGATAATTATAGCAAATACTATGATAAATATCAGCATTCTAGTCACCATTAAAAAGCTTTGAACACACACTTAACACAGTGAAAAGGATCCGATTTGAATTTACTCTGGCTTCATTAGTCCTAAAAAAATTAAACCTTAGACTTAATCATGTTCAAACTGCCCTATAAACATTAATCTCTTCGAATGCAGGCTGTATGCTAAGTCATGCCGGAATTGTTCTCCAAACTAGTACAGCATCTTTCATATCAACAAAGCGCCATCCAGTCAAGATTGCATGGAAACAAGAACGTGAAAATACAAGCTGTAAAATTTAGAAGGGGAGCACATCACATCTGGCTGCACGTTTCTCTAATTTGAATTGCATAGAGCAGATTGCTGAGTTGCTGTTTCCATTTTGTGTAATTCAATCTCAAAATGTACTTTTTGCACTTTTTCTCCGAAAATATTTCAGTGAGTTTCTCTTGCAAAACAGAAACTTTTGATAGCAAAATGTATTTATACTACTTTATATCTGGATCACAAATATCATTCCCTTAAAAATAAATTCTTCAATGAAAAAAAATACCAGTCATAAAATAGCAAATATAAAAACAGGCAAATAATGTAAAAGAAGAGAAAAACAGACCCTGTAGTTAGTGTAAACCTTTAAGCTTCTTCTTCAATGATAATGAAATTTTAAAAGATAAACCAAACTGGAAAGTGAACTTTCATATTAACCCATGTTTAAAAACTTATTTTTATTATTGAAATCATAAGACAATGTCTATTCTCCAGGCCATTCAAATATAAGAAAATTTCAAAGAACTTTTAAGGGTTTTTTACTGAAACTTTTAGTCTTACTTGACTAAAATCACAATCCAAGCACTTTAATCCCTTATCTCAGAGAATCCTAGAGATAAAAATTTCTTATTAAATATCTACCTAAAAATTCAATTCCTATTTAATTTCTCAAATTGAAGCCAATCTCTCCAGATGACACCATTTTCAATCTTTGTCAAAAATAGGCAAAAAATGCTCAAAAAAATTCTCATGATGCAAGTTTCTGAGACACATTGTAGATGTGACATGAAATACTGTTAGAGAATAATATTAAATAAGATAAAAAGCATTTATCTAATCTAATTTTTCAATCCTCATCATTTTGTTTATGTTGAAAGAGTTTTAAAGGCCTACTGAGGAATAATTTTCCCTAGAGTAATTTTTCTCTACTGCTTTGTTTGGGCGTCATATGGGTGTGATGGTTAAGTTTAATTGTCCAGTTCATTGGAGTGAAAGCCATCCAGGCGATCAGATAAACATACATCTGGGTATGTCTGAGTGTGTCATGAAAGTCTGAGCTTGGTGTCTATATCTGGCCCCTATTCCATCATCTCAGACACTAGTTCTCTATTATTCTAGCCCCTGTGTGGTGAGCAGCGTCCTGCTGCCATGGCCTATTCTGTGATGTTTCTACTTAGGAGCGAGTTGACCATGGACTCAATCCTATGAAACCATGTGGCAAATAAGTTTTTCTTATGAATGGTGGGTATTGGCCAAGCAAAAGAAAAGATGGCCAAGGTGCCAGTCCAGGAGAGCTCTCTAACAGATTGTGTTTATTTGTGTTGAAAATTCTAATACACACTAAAAATGGAAAGGAAAGCAGCATGGAATAAATGTTCTCAGGATAATCAGTGATTATACTGATGTGGATAAATTAGAGAGGAATTAAGGAAAGAATTAACAAGAAATTCGCAAGGCTGAACCTTAATAAATTTGAAAATTAATGTTGTATAAGAAGAGGGAATAAATGTTATAGAAACACAACGTCTTCTGTAGTCAGGATTTAAGAGGAAATAGACTTAATGTAGGACACATAATTTGTAGGATTATTTTATAATATTCACCCAAATAGTCAAATGCAGAAGAGTGCAGGAGATCTGTTCATGCACTAGAGACTGAAAAAATCCAGCTGAGGGCTTGGATCCCATGACAGTGTCCTCCACAAATCCACCTGAAGACATACAGCCCATAGCAATGTCCTCAAATGAGTCCAGCTAGAGGCATAGAGCCTGCAACAATGTCTCATATAAGTTTGTATCAATGATCTGGACCAGAAAGCCCCAAAGGTCAGTGGTGGAAGCCAGAAAGTCTGCATCAGTGGGGTGAAGATCTGTGCCAGCAACTTGAGGGATCTGCACTGGAGCCAGGAAGCAATTTTCAAGGTGAGGGCTAGAGTTCCCTCAAAAAGAACCACAGCCTTCCCCCGCAACTGTGAGGATCCCAGCTCCTCCAAAGATGAGAACAGTTGAGTTCATGTTAGGAAAGCCAGTGCAAAAAACTTCTCCAGGAGAATCAATAGCACACCAATTTCCCCTCCAGTTCTGCTTTTACATTGCAGGCAATAATCTTCTGGGAGGCTTCCACATCCAGAGCAATACTGATTCAGTTCAGCTGCATGTTACAAATTGACCATTAGTTAATCACCACAATATCTTAAGCCCACAGCATAGATTTTGTGATATTTTGAAATTCAGCATCATGACACACTTTTATTTTATGAGTAAGGTCAGTTATTTAATTAACTTTGTTTTCTAGGTCTATAATAAAGTGATATTTCTAGTTTGAGTAAAAAGTGGTTACGTTTTGGAAGTATATCCAATAAACTATTTAAAAATGATGTTTTAAGAAATGCAAATAACTCAAAGATGTATCTAAGAACAGTAAGGATTTGAAAAAATCATAATAGGTATCCACATTGGCCTCTACGTCATCAGGGATTGTAAAACCTTTGCCTTAGCAAGCATTATCCACTTCAATACCTGTAAATTAGTTTTATTAGAAATTCCAGGTGACAAATAAATCATTTTCTTTGAATCAGTCAGGGGTTTCTGAGACACTGTAAATAAGAGTCCACTTACTCATATAAATTTAAAATTTCTGTACTTGTAAATATACTCAAGGTATAGGTTTTATCTGTATGAACAACATAATTACATATTTTTAAGAGTAAGGAAGGAGAAATTGTTGTATCCTTTTTAGAATATTAATATGTTATCACTTCAATGACCATAAAACGAAAAAGAAACAAAAGCACCTGCTTCTATGGCCTAAAATTTCTTATCTCAATATTAGAATAAATTTCAAAATGATAGATAACTCACACTTTTCTGCGTCTGCTAGTGGAATAAGATTTCAGTTCTTTCCCCAAGGTTTCAATGCCATACACTATTTTTCCCTTTAATATGAACAAGAATTTCCATTTCTCTGAAGATATTACAAGGAAAAATAAAATAGTATAAACTGCTTCCTAAGAATTGTTTCTTTCTCAGTCTATTTTCTCTGAGGATCCTTGAGCTCTTTGTGTGTGTGTGTGTGTGCGCACGCGTGCCTTTTTGAGACAGGGCTTCACTATGCAGTTCAGACTGGCCTTGTTCTCACTCTGTGGCCCAGGCTGTCCTCAAACCTGCAGCAATTCTTCTGCCTCGACATCCACAGTGCTGGGATTGTAGGCCTGTGCCATCACACCCAGATGAGGCCTTGAATTCTTAAAAATTAGTGGCCACATTTTGTCATGTCTCATCTAGTTAAAAAACAAACAAAAATAACCTGTCTACATTTTTTCCAATGCAATTAGTCATCGGATCAGTAGCATCTTCTCTCAATTTGTAAGTTTAAATGCACAGAAAGTATATTTCTGGTGCAGATAAAAATATATAAACCTGCCAAGCACTCAATTGTTCTTTTTTCATCCCAGGGAACTAAGTATAAAGGAGAGGAAAAGCATACTCATGAGATAGTCTTTCTGCTGAGTTCCTTTATCTTTAACTAGAATTTTGTTCCCACTAGAGAGCCTAAGTTTTTAGCTGTGAGAGAAATGCGGGCTTTTCAACCTAAAGTTCTCACGGAATTGATTTCATCCATAACACTTATTCTTGTGCCTGGGTGTCAGCCATCATTTTGCCTAATAAATTATACATGACTATTAATCAGTGACTGGCAATCTCAGCTCTGAAATATTAGTAACAATGACGTTGTTCTCCCATTCATTACTAAGAAAATATACTTAGAATCTTTTCCTTTCAAAAATTTATCATACAAGTGGGAATAGAACAACACAGTATTCATCTTCACAATTTACCATTTGTATTGTTTCACTCTAGTAGCGAGGCTCTGAGAAAGTTACTTCTGAAAAATACTAACAGTCTTGAGAAAGAAAGTATTTGGATCTCATTTATTGGTTCATGCATTTATTATAGCAGAAGTAATTTAACATCTTAATTGAAATTTGGCTTGATCACCAGCATCTCCTTATGTTAGGGAGCTTTAGCTTTACAAGATTTATGTTGTAACCAAAATTTTATGCTTTAGCTAATTCAGCCTATAAAAACCATCAAAATACTGCATACCTCTAGAATGCAAATCGTTCTAATAGAATGAATACATATGGATTATTATGGTTAGTTCTTCAGACAGAATGTAATAAACAGTGTTTCTCAGCAAAAAGGCCCACGGAAGCAACGTGTTTGTACATGCATGTGCATGGAAGGTGAGTATAAAATTTTGAAGGAACAAACACATGATAAAGAGCAACTGTCACTAGAAGGACACCCAGGGAATTTTACTGCCATCAGAATAAATGTAATTCCACAAAATGCTGACCAGCAATGAAAGCTTCTCTTAGATATGGCAGTCGGGTTTGGAAACTTTAATTTTTTATAACTGCCGCAAATGCTCTAAAGGCAAAGTGCCTCTTCCATTATTTGACTCAGTGAAAAGGTGAATGAAATGAAAACGTAGATAGTAGTTTTAAAATGTAGCTGCATATTTTATATGTAAATATAAAGTGCCGTCTTCTTAGGCATAGTAGTCTTAGTGGTGCCTTCTCCTTTGTTTCATTTTCTCTCATTCTTTCTCAGGCAATTAAGGTTTTCAACATCCTTGTAAAATTTACCATACGTGCAAACCACGTACCAGTTTTACATAAATTCAGAATTCATAGCTCTAGTCTGTGAAAATAAGGTTGAGTAACTGGTAATTGGAATGAAGTATGTGCAGATATTTTCTCTCAAGACACTGAATTTTCAGGGGTAGCAGGTTTTGGAGAAAATGTGATTAACTTAATCATGGAAATATGACTTTGCAGTGCTATGGGAATGGATGCAAAGTTTGGAAGAGGGATTGAGGATGGGCATATATACTGGGCGGTCCCACATGGAGATTAGACTGCATCAAATGCTCCACCCCAGAGCTATGCCCCTGACACATAGATTAGCCTGTCAGTGATGCTACAGACTTTATGGAAAGGGTAACAAAAGGGTTCGTGTGCTGCATGGAGGAGAAAGTTAGAATTTGGAAAGATCTTTTTCAGTTACATAGAGAATCCCCTAACCAATGAAATATAATCAGCCTCATGTTCAGAAGTCAAATATCCTAGAATCCTACTTTCCCTCTCTTCCAGATAAAGTACAAGTGTATAGCTAAGGTTTTCTGGTCATCCATTGACTACAAAACAGAAGCTAGAGACCTAAAGAGAAGTGACATGAGGAAATGCTTTCTGGTGACAGGTGGCTACATTAGCTGCAGCAGGATACAGAAGCCAGTATCAGAGGCGGCTGCATTCCTAGGAGCAGCAGATTCATGGCACCTGTAGGCCTTATCAGGTCTGCCACGACACAGCGGTGTCTTTGGTTTGGTATGTGTTTGATAGGACTCAGCCTTTGATGTTGGCTGCATGGCCTCCAAGCCTGGCTCACTAGATCACTGGGAGATCCTAGGAGCTGGCCAGGATTTTGCCCCTGACTTCTTTTTCTAGAGTTAGGTACCCAGAATCAGTTCATCTTTGTGCCTCTATGAACATACAGGCGTCAGGTTCATACTAATCATGATTTGGGGACTTAATATTTTATATTATTTTAGTGTATATTACTTTATTTCTCTGTAATACAAATGCATGTTTTCTAGATCTTTGCTCAAATGAAAATGCATTAATAATGATTTTTTCTGGAAATATGACTTCCTTTCCATTCAGTGAGTGTAATTCCATAATATTTCAGAGTTTGAGGAAAAATGCAAAATAAAACTATGATTGCACACTCTCTTTCATTCACGCTTGCACTATTCCCTACACAGGCATTGTTTTCTACTGTAATTCACGTCTCTTTCTGGTTAGTCATCATTATTGACTCAGAGCAGTGCTGTGCTGTGTAATACATCTCTGCCGCAAAAATCATTCTTCTTCGTTAAAGTCCCTGCTCTTGCAGCTGCCTGCTGAAACTGAGTCTCCAAGATGCAGACACTGCATTTTCTGTGTTTGTATCGGTGCCATATTCATGAATGCTGTTTGAGTAAAAAAAAAAATCCAAACCAATAAATCAAATCAATAAATATATCAATAGGTCTCTTTTGCTTTACAAACATCATCAATCTTTAGCAGAATAAATTACTAGTCCTTGTCCCTACCTTTTGGACCCTCTGAAACTATTTTGTCTACTATTAGATGCTCTTTTGGTCGGTGTTAATGTTTACATTAGATAACATACTGACGTATGCAAGTTCAAGAAACATTTGACCCTAAAGGTCAGTTTCAGTGAACTCCATTCTTTCTAAGAGACATGAGGAATGGAACAGGGTTAAGATATTATTCACCAATATTTTATAGTTTAAAGTGAAATCTCATATATATAATATATATTCAAAACCAAAAAAGGAGCTAATGAAATTTATTGAGACATTACATGTATTATGTAGATATATATTAAAATGAATTTCCAATAAGTATATGTAAATTTTATAGTTTATGAGCATTTAATTATGGCATTAATTATGGATCAAGCTTAGATATTATTTCTATTATCAAATTTATGGTGAATTCTATTCATTTCACAATATTACTAAATGTTAAAGTTGAATATAACAGAATAGGATTCAGTTTTAAAAAGTCTCTCTCATATATTAATGAAGAGGTTTAACAGTAAAAATAGTTCCAAAATGTGATTGTTACCCTGGATGTCTTCACTCTCACTCTGATCCTTCCTACCTCAACTTCCACTGCCGCCCTCCTTCACCCCCTAATCTTATATTCTCCACAATCACTGTGTCTCTGAAACATTAATTCCTACAGGTTGCCTTGCTGAGTCTTACCTGTCCTCTGGCTTCTGACTGGGCTTGTCCATAGGGAGGCTCAGATGAAAGACCTGAGAGTCTATGAACAGTGTTCAGATTTTGTCTTCCTCTTCTTTTAAGGCATCAGCTTTATACCCATTGAAGTTTCACTAAAGCTCAGGTAAAACTTCAGTTCTGTTGCTGTGGCTCTCAACTATCTCCAGTGACATGGTCAGTCTCCTTGACGCTTCGGGTCTACGGGTAGCTGCTGCTGCTACTGCTGCTGTTGCTGCTGCTGTGGCTAGTGGCAGTCCCCGAATGCCTGTCCCTAGACCATTTATCATTTACCAAGTTCTCTTTAAAATCCCCACCAAGTGTGCCTTCTGCTTCCTGCCAGGTTATTCACTGCTGAAGGCTGAATTCACATGAAGGAGAGATAAGGATTTAAAATTTTTTTCAGTGGTTTAAAATTTGGCCTTGCTCTCAAGGTCTCAGTGACCATAATGCAACTCTCAGCAATTCACAAATGACTGAACATTCATTCGCTCTACCATGACTCTGTACAACTTACCAATTATTTCTCAGAATATGTTCAGTCTTTTGCTTTGCATTTTTATGTCTATGATATCCCCTTACTACTGCTCTGTGACCTGCATCTAAATTTTCAGAATGGCAAAGACACTGGGAATTTCTTCTAGGTGATATTGATTCTTTCCTCATGAGGCATACAGCATGTTTTCATTTCATAATAATATGAAGGAAGTTTGCCCAGTCCCTGAGAAAAACACTATTAAACATTGTTTAAATAGCTATTATTAGCCAGATTACCCACATAGTGTTCTCATCATTTTTTATATTATATTATCAACAAATGCTACTTAAAAGCAATAACTGAACTGAATCTAATGAAAGTATCTTAAATTTTCATTCTATGAGGATAAAAAATGAATTGGAGTTTCAGAAGTTCTAAGAAAAAGGGATCTTGTGTTCTGTTTTCTGGTCTTAGACCTAGAAAAATTAAAATCCTGGGTCAGTTATGCTTCTGGAAACATTAGCACAGATTTTATTCTGGTGTGGTTTTCATGGGTCTATACAGTATTCATGATATTCACAGATGTGGTGGATGGGAGTTGTGCTCAGGGCCTGGGTATAAAGCTAGCAGTAAAGGTGAATGATTTTTTTATATGTATAATTTTAATACTCTTTCTCTTGGTCTCTCTGTCTCGTTCCCTTTTTTATAATGTCTCAGGAACTTTTATAGCTGAGATAGCCTGAAGAAATAATATTTTAACTGGTTTCATTTTTTTTTCCATTTTGACAGCTTCTGCTGCTATTTGTAAGAAAGCTTGTAAAAAAAGAAAGCAATAGTAAAAAAAAAATAGAGATTTATAAAAGGAGGTAAAATATCAAACACTACATCATGAAAATGTTTCTTTTGAATGACACTTGGAGTCTGGGACTAATGCCAGAAAATAAAAGCATTTTGGCTGCGCAGCTTCGTAAGATCAAAAGATCAAATGTTTTTCATAATCTATCATGCAAAAGTTATTTGCTTGATTTATAGTCTGTTTCCTCTATACTAAGAGGGGGAAAATGGATGATATAAAAATGAAGCAAAACACAAACTAAGGAAAAGGAATCATTTGCATTACGAAGTGTCAAGATTGGGGTGCTCATTTAGATAACTTGATGTGTCTGAATGTATATATTGTTCTTTGCCTTCATCTCTATTCTTAGTATGTGACTATACTTTTAAAATGTAGGGAAGGTAAGCAGAGAATTCTTATGAATTCTCAACATATTTTAATGTGCTATGCATCTTTTAAAATTATCACTGGGCAGACAGTACATACTTGTTATTAAAACATTATGGGTGTTGGTAATGAAACCAGCAACTCTCACATTATGAAGTATATGTTCTACCACTAAACTACAGCCCAATCCCAATTTTTCCTTAAATTTTATTTTTAAAATAAAAGAATGCAATTAAATACTTTAAGACATTACTTTTAAATTTTCAATAGGGTTAAATTTATTTTAAGTTCATTGAAAAAATCATCACAGTGGAAAAAAATTAAATATTACGGGTTACTGAAAGGAACTATCTTTATTATGCTGTTGTTTATTTCCAGCCTTTTCTCATTTCCTTACCTTACTAATAGAAATTCAAGTTTACTGCACGAAACAACACTCTATCAACAGGTGAAAGTGATATATAACTAAGTAGCACCAAATGGGCCATAAAGGCACAAATAGTTTACTCAAAGAAGTGGTCCAAAAGCCCATGATCCCCACTCCTGACACAGTTTTCTCTCCCTCAATCTCACCACAGTTTGCCAGAGAAAGAGAAGACTCAGACCTGGCTTATGTGGATACCTAAAAATAAAAAACTGCTTCACAACAGTCCTCTTCTAAGACATCCCTTAAGGCTAGCAGTGAAGGTAAATGTCCCCAGGCATCAAAATTTCAGCCAGTAGACCTATGTGTACACTTTGTTTTGAAAGAAAAGCTGTTATGTTATTGTATACCAATACCTAGGCTGTGGACAATGGTTTATTTAAATGGTTTAGGACTCAGGAGGAATGAGCTCAGAAATTAGAGTCAGAAGGATTTGGGAAAATAGTAAATATACCATTCTAGGATGAAAAACAATGAAGACATCTCTCTTGTATGGGTGCTCAGCAAAATGTAACTTCAGCAGAGAAAGGTGTCTGTGATCAAATGGATAAGATGGCCCATTCTTTGAATCCCAGTTAGGCTTTTTCCCAGCCATCCTTAACTGGTTCATGAAAAAAGTATCCATGAGAATTGTGACAGAACTTTCCCGTAGGCTCACCAAAATGGATTTCCACTAGACAAGGCCAATTTGCTTATGGTTAGTGCCCCACCAGACAGCAGCAGAAACCAACACCGAGTCCCAGTCTGCTATCATCTCTCCAGGGATCGGTCAACCACTTAGTAACAGGTTATGTTGAACTTCTTCCATCATGGAAAGAGCAGTGTTTTAACCTTGGAATGAGCACTAATTCTTGATGGGAATTAACCTTCTTATATGCAATGCTTGTACAAATAACACCCAGGAAGCTACAGATAACCATATCCATCACCACTGTATTCCACGCAGTGTTAGTTCTGATCAAAGAGTTCACATCACAGGAAAAGAACTGCTGTGAGCAGCATACACTCATGGAGTTCTTTGTTAGAATGCCCTCACTTCATGTTCTAAAGGACCTCACCTGGCTTTATAGAACCGTGGAGGTCTAAAGTGGAATTTGAAGATGCAATTACAGTGCCCAGTGCACACTGTGTGGTAATACTTTTCAGGGCTGGGGCATGTTCCCCAGAAGACTGTAAACCTTGTGAATCATCATCCAAAAGATGATGCTATTTCTACAAATACCAGGACTCACAGGATCAGAAATTACAGGTCAAAATTTGACACTTCTCCATATTATCCCTAGAGAAACACTAGCAATGTTTATTTCTTCCTTTTCCCCAGACTTTATCCTTTGCTGCCTGAGATATCTTAGATTCAGAAGGAAGAATGATTGTAGCAAAAACACTACAGTGATTCTATTGAATTGAAAGCTAAGATTGGTATGCTGCCACTTTGTGTTCCTTACGTACCTTAGCAGACAGAGAATGTAGGTATGGTGCTGTCATGAAAAACTGTTCCACCCTAGCAAAGTGAAAATTGGAGTGCTCCACAGTACAAGTAAGAGAGGTGTATCTGAAATGTGGGAGATGCTTTAGCACAGTTCTTACTAATATTATACCCCAAGGTTAAGGAAATACCTGTCACAAACAAATCCAGAAAAGGACTTCGCATGTCTCAGATCATTAAAGAATGTAAGTTGTATCACTCCACCAGATAAAGAAACACAGATATCTGAGGTTCTTGCTAAACATAAAGAGAATGCAGAATTGTGAGTAGAAGACAATTGTAAATACCAGCTAAAACTACATGACCAGAGACAGAAATAAGAACTGTAGCTGCTATGAGTATTTCCTATTAATTTTGTGTTTATAAGTGCATGTGTAAAATGAAGCAAGTCCTAGCACTTTACTTTTTTCTCATTTATGCCCTTAAATGGTAAGATATGACACATTGATTTTTAGATCAGTATTTAGGTATTACCAAATAAACGTCAGGGTATTTGAATAACATCAGAGGAAACATCACTTTTGAGGATGTTTCTGTCTCTCTGGAGAAGGGATTAGTGGATTTTTTATTGTACACATGACAGCTCTATAATATTACATAGAATTATAAACTTGTCATTGTATTCATTTAGAAACTTAAATATGATTTGAGTAAAGTTTTGTGGATGCCAATTTCACAAGGGATTCATTTGTGATGGTTAATATTACATGGCAGCTTACTAGACTAAGGGATGCTGAAGTAGCTAGTTGAGTCCCAGGTGTGTGGGAATGTTCTGGAAAAGATGTACATTTGAACAGATATACTAAGGAAAGCAGATCTTCCTTAAGAATATTGGTTGTCACTATATAAACTTTTATGGCCAAAAATAGAACAAAAATCAGATGATGGGTGATTTCTACTTGAGTGGTAAGACCCATCTTGCTTCCCTTCAGAGAGTGGTGCTTCTAGTCCAGACTCAGAGCCTGAATTACTCTATCTTTCTGATTCTTATGCCTTCAGACATAGAGTGAATTGAATCATGATATTTCCAAACTCTGCAGATTGCAGAAGCTATGATTTTAATCTATATGATCTTTTGCTTTGGAGACTGCTAATAAACTTGATTAGAATTTTTAGCAAGGAATATTACCCCAGAAAAATGGTAATGTTCTGAAGGTTGTATCAGATATTCACAAAATATATTAACAGATACAACTGGTTCTCCTAGATTAAAACCAGGAATTGGAAAGGCTCAGAGATATCAGTAGATATTTCTTTGCTTATTATTTTTTCTTCTTTCTGTACCTTTGATTCTTTTTATATTTCTAGATATCTCTTTTCTACTTTCTTCAATTCCATGAATAAAAGTGGCCCAATATCATTATCCCAAATATATGTGTGAAGAGCCTTACAGGCCCATTCCCTTGTGAAACAAAAAGAACTTGATGAAAATTATAAAAGCAACATTTAACATCTCATTCAATTGTTTTAATGGCATACAGTCAATAGAGAGACATTTAGAGAAGAAAGTTTACTGAATTTAAGAATAGCAAAAGTCTGGGTAGTTTGAGACACATTCTGTTTTGTCCATCCTTCATCTCAGTTAAAATTGATAGAAACTTTACAAAAATGGTTTCTACCTCCAATTAGCTTCATCTAAATGAAATATGATATTCATTAGGAATGGCAAGCCTCCAGCATTTACAATGCACTATAACTCTGAGTAACAAAGGATACGTTCTTGCTAAGTGTGAGCAAGTATCCAGGAGATCCCTTCGCCTCTCAGATCTGTATTGGTCAGCTTTTCCATTGCTGTGACAAAATAGAAGGCAAATATAACTTAAAGGAAAAATTCAAGATGGCTGGCTCTTAGGCAGATGCGAGAAGAAGAAATAAGCAGGAGGAAAACCACCCAAAATATAGCAGACAGGATGTAATGACAAGCAGAGAGAGCAGGAAGAAAGGCAGCGAGAGGAAGATGCAAGACACCAGGTGCAGTTTCTGAGGTTATATGTCCAGCACCACTCAACCCGACACAGAAGTATGCTAGACTATGTCTAGGTATCTCTCACGTCAATCAAGTCGGCAGTCAAGATTTACCATCACAATTTCTATCCCAAGCATAAAAGTCCAAGAAGGAGACCTTAACCAAAGTCATTCCAGCTGACTGGTGAAAGCAATTTTCTACCTTAAGAAAAGCAGTCTGCCATCAGCAGCTATCCAGCTAACACCAAGAACACTGAGTTCGGTCATGCCCGTGTTCAGAGAAATTCAAAAGAAAAAATTCCTCTGATGTTCCCATTGCCATTGCCAATGGATATCATATTTCATTGAGTTGAAGTTAATTGGAGGTAGAAACCATTTCTGTATTTGATACAGAGTGAAGAAAGGCTCAAGGCCGAAGACATTTGTAAAATAATGCACTGATTTTGAGAGCAAGCAATAAAGAAGAGGTTGATATCTCTAGGGCGGTAATCTGCTAAGCTAATGACCAGAAAGTTTATCAGAGAAAACTCTGTGGGGGAAAACAGACAGAGTACATGACCCTCCTGGAGTCAGAGGAAACCTCCAAGAGTGGATTAAATATTCGTCCTGTTTAAATTTCATTCAATCAGACTTGGAGACATTTTCTTTTTCTGGAGCATTTCTTAAATGATAGAGTAATCAGCCAGCAATTCTTGAAGCCTAACAGTTGGAGGTGGTACTGCAGGAGACACAGAGAAAGAAAAGAGTCATGGAAAACACTGCTAATACCTCAGGAATACTAGAGAGACTGTGGAGGTGCTCTAGGTCACCCAATCAGCATCAGAGACTTCATGCTGCAAGGGAGACTCACTTCTCTTAGATACTATAACCACATGACTAAACAAACAAAGAAGCAAACAATAAAAGCAGACCCGCAGAGAATGGGTGAGCCAATTATTGCCCAGACTGTTATCCAAATGTCTAGTTTTTAAGAAAATAATACTTGGAACAGCAAAAGCTGAATAAAATATGAAAACACTGAGGAAGTCACACGCTACCTGTGAACACGTTGCACTTCACAAAAACTTCAAAGCATTGTGATAATTAGGTTTGAAGAACTAAAGGAAACCAGAATCAGGGAAGTAATTGGCACTATGTTGAAAATGTCTGATCAAACAGAATATCAATGAAGAAGTAGAAATGATAGGAAAAAATTCATTGTTAATTATAGGCTTGAAGCAGAATTTCATGGTCATTCTAGTTGTAATTGCCCATAATTCCAGAAAGTTTGAGAGCAGCTGAGCCGCATTAGTGAGTTCCAGACTGGCCTAGACCACAGAGCCAGACTGTCACAAACAAAGTAATAGTAGACTTGAAGGGTGCAATAAAATTAAACAAAATTTTCTCATAAGGGCTCACCAATAGATTTAAACAGGTACAAAAAAGAATCAGTGAACTTGAAGATAGATTACTAGGGGTTACACAATCAAGGCAACAGACAGGGATAATAATGAAGAAAAATGAACAGCCTCTTAGAGCCACATGTGACACCATTAATCATGCCGATATATGAGTAATGGGAATACAAGAAGGAGAGGAGGAAGAGGAGTAACAGACAATAAGAATTAATTCCCCAAATTTGATTAAAAAACATTAATTTACACAAGCAGAGAATGATGTGTAACTGGCAAACACAAGACTCTATATTCATATGTCATATCAAGTATGAGGGAAGCCTTAAACAAATGGAAATTTGGAAAGTTGTATTATGTGAAAGTTTCTTCACATGAAAGATGCTCCTAATGAGACAATCCCTGATGTCCTACTGGAAGCAAGAGAGGCAAAAAGGCAGCATGGTGATGTATTTAAATTGCTGAAATAAAAAAAAAGTACAGAACAGTCAAACCAGGAATTTTATATCCACCAAAATTGTCTTTCAAAGATGAAATCAAACGTTGCATGCTGATCATAAGCTGATTTGGTTGCTAGTTGTCCTACCTTACAAAAATACCACATAAATTTCTTCAAGCTGAAAGTAAGTCATCCTTGAATAACACGCGTGTGCACGAGTGTGCACACACAGAGCACCAGTAAATAAAAGTGCAATTTCAAGTATGGTGTAAATGTGTGCTTCTTCTCCATTCTTAATGGATTTAACTGATACATTTAATTACACTATTGGGCTTTTAGCATAAAATTGTAATATATTTGACAATAAAAGCTGATGAGATCAATACTGTATACTGTATTGGAATAAGAAAAATGAAAGCAGGTGATAATTCAAACCCATAGAAAACAATGCAGGGAACCAAACATAGAGAATACAGTTAATGAAGCAAATTGTGTAAATATGTACTCATTGTCCAAAAAGAAAGTCAGACTCTCCAGTGTCATAAATTACAAGGACAGGCAAAAATAAAAAACAAAAGAAGATTCAAAATAAAACAAAGCAAATCAAACAAACAAAATCACAGATCATTATTTTCCCACATCCCAATTCATAATTATAGGGAAGAAGCTATTGGTTTGACCACCCCTGAATTTGAACTCATCTCTTTCACCAGCCCGGCTGACAATGGCTACGGAGACTGGCTCTTGTTTTTGCACAAGGAAAGCTGATGGCAGAAAGGCTATTGCGTGACCAGGCTAGAGGCCTTTAAGCCATAGGTGAACTTGGACCTTTAGGGATATTCTGAGAGAGTACGATGCCCAGAAAATCTAAAGCAGCCTTCAAAGTTACAAGTATGTTCTCAAAGCTTGATTTCTTCTGGCGCACTGTTTTCTCACCTCAGTCTCCACAGGGGGCTCTTGCACAGGGCTTCTAACTGCCTGGAGGAGGGCTGGAAGGTCTCCCTCCCAGGCACAGTGACAGGAGTCAAGTGGCGAAGGGCGAACCTAGCCGAGTAGGGTGGGAATCCATTGTCCAGGCATAAAATACCAAACACGAGCAAACATGAGGCAGGAAGCAGAATGTGGGGCTGGCAGGCAACGACATCTTTGTCTGTCCCTTTAGATCGTTAACTTGTACTTTTCCTCTCTTTTTAACACAGACACTGACATGGTCAGATTTATGTTATAGAAAATTACACAAGCAGCCTTGCAGGGGATGAAATGAAAGACGACAGTGGTATCATTCAAGGAGCTGTAGTAAAGATCCCAATGACTTGATAACATGCTCCTAAATCTGCATATTGTATATAAAAATAATCCCACCAATGTTTAGCAATGAATTTTTTGTACTACCTAGGAATACGTCGATGCCTGATAACTTCAGAAATGCGAAGAATTCTTCATTTCACTAAGTGTGTATGTCACGGTATACAAGTCATCTAACACTTTGTTGAATGTTTGGCATTGAAAGAAAAGTAAACATTGTTTTATTTTAATTTCTTTGACTATTAATGGAGTTCGCCATCCATATTTAAATGAAAACCATTAAAATGAAATATGAGTGATAGTAGAGAGAGACACAATGCAAGAAGGAGAAAATACTTATTTTGAGGGTTTGTCTCTCATCTGTTCTGGAAAGTGCTGCACTTACAAGGAAGATTTCCACGCTTTAGTCCTCTGTCTGACTCATCTCCAGCTCAGCTACTGAAAATGATGGGAGCAATCCTTATCAACGTTGAAATGATTTTACCTAAAATAAATACCATATATAGATACAATGGACCTATGATTTTCCACTACTTATCACATAACAAAAGGGGCATATATTAATAAAGAAATATTCAAATAGTTTTTGAAAAATGTAGGGCTAAGCAGAAATTCTTTTCAAATCATGTTGGAGATACAATTATAATTTCTAACAGTTATTTGAACAGATGATGTATTACAGGGTTTTCTGTATAACATTTAAAAGATGTCAATAGTTATTTTCTGCTTTTTTGTTTATTATACGTGTTTTGGAAAAAATCATAAATTGTTTGTATTCTTTAATTTTGAGTCATAAAATACTTAATGTGATATAGGTCACAGCTAATAAAGCCAAAGACACTTTAACTTTTACAATGTCCAGTAAAATTCTTGTAATTTATGCCACATAAATTGACTATTATCTTTCAATACACTGAAGTTGCACAGAGTCTTTAAAATGACACTACACTGTTGATATGTGGAAAAATTTTAGACTCTACATTAAATCCTTCCTTAAATATTTGAAAACAGTAGTTTAGGACTTTAAGTAGAAGATAACTTAAAGGATAGTCTACAGTTTGAAAGTGAGTACATAGCACGGAGCTAGAAAGCCAGGTTCAATTTGCTTTTTGCACAAAATAATAGAACAACAACTCGGATTATATAGATTTCCACACCCTGAACCATACATAAGACAAGATTTTTTAAAATTAGAAACCACATGTAGGTTTTAAAACACAATTTTAAGAAAATGTTGCAAACGACTTAAATATTAACATATTACAGTAGTGTTTTAAAAAGTGTAAAAGTATGTGTATTTTATTACTAAAGAAATTTAAAGGGGCAGGGTGTAAGGAAAATTTAGTTAAATAGATTATGTGTATTTAATGTGGTTTATGGAACCTGGACAGCCATTCCCACTTCCTTTTTATATATTGATATCCTGGATTAATTAGAAAGCTTTAAAACTAAATTCTTATTATTCTTAAAATTAGAGTACTGGATGTAGTAATTTGGATCATCAGAGTCAACAAAATGCTGTTTACATCACTGTGGCTTCTGGCATCCAAGACCAGATGGTGTTGTTGGAGGCCAGGCTCAGGACTGCAGGCAACAATCACCAGCTTTGGGCTCCAAGTACACTAGATGGAAAAGGCGGTGGTTCCTCAATCATGAGTTTTCCTATTGCTGTTGCTACAACTCATCATACTATCACTGTCTGTTAAAAAATACAACTTTAGCTAGGTGTGACGGCATATGCCTATAATCTCAGCACTCAGGAGACTGAGGCAGGAACATTGCCATGAGTTTGAGGCCAGCCTGGGCTACACAGTGAGTTCAAGGCCAGCATGCACTACATACCGAGACCCTGTCTCAAAAAAACAGAAAAACATAACTTTACTACCTTTCAGTTTTGTAAGTAACAAAACCAAATGTATCATCAGGTCTGCATTTCTCCTGGAAGCACTAAGGTAGAATGCATTTCTCTGCATTTTCCCTGTTTTATGTAGGTTGCCCACATCCTTTGAGCCATAGCCTCTTATCACACTGTCACATCCTTTGTTATCACATCACCTTCCCTCAGTTGATCCTGCTTTTCCTTCTTAAAAGAGGTATTTTAATGACCTCAAGTAGCCCAAGATAATCTCTATGAATTTAATTAAATTAGTAAAGTCTCTTTTGTCTTTAATGAAAATTATTAATAGGGCCAATGTGTTAGGGTGTGAATGTCATTGAGCCTACAACACCAGTTGTATATGTTTGCCATAGAAATAAATATTTTCTTTCAGGCTCTTGACTCCAGTATCCACAGCAATTTCAGTAAGTTTGAAATTACCTAGATACCCATATTAAATGATCCACTACAAAGTCCTAGAGCTTCAACCCCCTGGGTCATATTCACATTAATGTATTTCATTATCCAACTGATTTTGCAAATATGGTTTAATTGTTTATAAATTAGTCATGTGATCAGTGAAATTTTAAATACATTCTAATCCAAAGGTTTTTTTTTTTTTCCAAATATTATCGCTTTGGATAAAATTCCTCATTTTAGAACATGGTTTTGGGTTACTCATAGTTTTTCCAATGCCTGGACTCAATTTCTCCATGTGTAAAATGAAGCCACTGACAGCTGTTGTGGGATTATTGTAAGGAATGAATAATAATTTCACTGTAGTGCTCAGTGCACTTTAAAGCACAGTAAAAAAATGAATTAATAAGAGCTTATATTTATTTCTTGTTTTTCTTTTGGGGAAATACCTGGTCAAAATATACATTACTTACAGTTAAATAATACTGATGATTTGTTATAATGCTGCTTTGTTATTTCAAACACAATCCATTTGTTGGAATACAAGACCAGCAAAGGTTTTTGCTGGTTATGAAATATTTCATGCATATATGAAAATACATAGAGCATGAACTCACCCTATAGATTTTCAAAAATTTATCAAATCAGTCGATTCTCCCTTTGTACTCTAAAACATGTCCTAAACTATTCTTTATATATTATTTTGGTATAGTTGCAGGCAGGAAGGTTTGGGCAGCCACTCTTTCCTCTCTTTTCATCTGTAGCTATGACATCACACTGATGATTGTCCATGCTTGGGTTTGGGAGGTTGTGATGCCTGAAGCTGCAGATCATGGACACTGGTGAGAGATGGGATGGGACTCACCTGGAATCAGAGGTTTTGGACCATACAGAGAGGCAGTTGGAGCTTACAGGTATCTGACTCTTTAAATACTGGAAGCCTGAGTCTGGTAGGGGTCCTCTTCCTCCTCCTTTTTCCTTTGCCTTTCTGCTTGTTCCTAATATTACCTTCCCGCGATCTTCATTAAACCTAGCTCCATACTATTTACTACAAGGTGTATGCTTGGCATTTCTTGTGCAAGACTCTGTCCCACACAAGAACCTGGTCTATTTTCAGCTCATTCAACTGTAACAAAGATATACAAAAGCAACTGTAATAAATGTTAAAAATATACAATTCTAAGATCTAGTGTATTATGTTTATAACTCCATAGAAAAGTTATTTTCTATAAATTTTTGCTATTTTTAAGACTTTGATGGGATTAGGTGGTCCCATCGGACAATAAAGACGATAAAGAGATTAGAAGGTAACATAATACACATTTTGAAAAGTTTTCATGTCTACTATTGTATTTGACTAGAAATATTAGATGCACATAACGTGTTCAAAGCTTGACAAAAGTCCAAAATAACTTTAAGTAATTTTTGAAATAAATTTAAGACCTTTTAGCCCTATATTATATATTCAGAGAAGTTTATTGCACAGTTTAAAATATATTTCACATTGTCTTTGAAATTTACATAAACAAAATGGTTGACTCAGTCTATCCTGTGGTGCAAAGAATAATGTTCTGCACTAAATTATTACATCTAATGCAGTTAGCATGATCCACTAATGTAGGACTGTATTGGAAAATGGCATTATTGAACTCACCAGTGGTTGTGTATGTAATGCCTTATTCTCCCGGTATCATTTATTATAAGTCTAGTTATATTTGTTCAATGATTTCCTGGTGGCTTTTTACATAAGTTTCCAAATTTCCATTTGCTCTATAAAGCAGTACACCAAGTGACACATTTAAACAGTAATGACCACATTTTTGTTCTCCTTTTAATATAGGATTCTATTGACTGGTCCACTTATTCTTTAAAACATCTTGAATACAAACTTTTTTGTTTTTTTTTTTACACTTTTATTTTAAAAGTAAAAGAACAAAAACATATTGGCAAACAGACACAAAGTAGCATAAGAATAGTACAGTCAAAACTGAGTTACAGACAAGGTGATAGGAAATCAACAATGGTTGTTGCATTACATATTGATAACTTCAAAGTGTGTGCTCAGGAAAACACATATAGACATACAAGATTGATCAAACAACCCGTCATCAACTATTCCTTACCATTAAGTGACATAAGACAATAGTAGAACCATGTTAGCCATCCTGCACATATGTATATATGTACATACATACATACATTTTTGCCTCTTTCTTTTCTCCTTTCCCTTGTCCCATCTGTTGTTTACTTTTGAATAGATTTCCTTCATGTCTCTTAGTTTATATTCCCACCCTCAGGTTCTTACACCAGTGACACAATACGTTGCTTGCACATGTACCTCTCATTTATTTCACTTATGAATATGGTGTCTAATTGTGACCATTTGCCTACAAAGGCCCCAAATCTGTCCCTCTTTATGGCTGAGTAATATTCCATTATATAAAAATGCCACATTTTTTTAATCCAGTCCTCTGTGGATGGACATTTGGGTTGCTTCCACAGTTTAGCTATTACAAATTGTGCTGCTATAAACATGGGATGCACATATATCATAGTGATGTGATGTTTTCAGATCTTCTGGGAAAATACCCAGAAGGGGAATAGCTGGTTTGAATGGAACCTCTAGACCTAGTTTGCTGAGAAATCTCCAAACTGCTCTCCACAGTGGTTGCACCAGTCTGCAATCCCACCAGCAGTGCAGTAGAGTCCCTATTTCTCCACAGCCTCACCAGCATCTGTCCCTCAGACAAAGGTCTTCTATCTAGAACATACAAAGAATTAAAAAACATGTACCTGTCCAAATTCAAAGACCCAATCCAGAAATGGGCATCTGAGATGAATACACACTTCTCAGAATAAGAAATACAAATGGCAAATAAATATATGAGAAAATGTTCCACATCCTTAATCATTCAAGAAATGCAAATGAAAACAACGTTGAGATTTCATCTCACCCAAGTAAGATTGGCCAGTATTAAAAAATCATCCAATAACAAATGCTGGCGAGGCTGTTGAATACAAACTTAAACTACTTTTATCTAGTAAATTTCTACCTTTTAACAACAACTAATACTTATAAATTGATACGTTATGAAAAAAACATAATTAAGAAGCAGCTGAGAAAATCTTAATCCATCATATGAAATGAATTTTAAATCGTTTTATACAGTTATAAATCTGCAAATATTGTATATGGATAGGCATCAAGAATTACTAATTTATTCCAAAGTGTACCTGATTAAAGCAAGACTACTAATTGTAATTACTCTGTTTTTAGATTTTTTCTAGCATAATTATTCTTTATAATCCAGAATTGGTGAAAAAACTTTAACATACTTGCATGAAAATTCAAAGTTCTTACCTTCTTTGGACATACACTGTGAAGTGTATAATATTCTATCTACTGTAACCTATAGAATACAAAGTATAGAAGAATAAGATAAATGACCTATATATTTTCTCAGTCACCTAGTTGATTATACAAATACAAACATTTTCTCAGCTTTCAGGAGCAGTGACTTTGTCTTAATTCTAGTGAGAACTTGTTTATTCATCTCTGTCTCTAAGTTGTTGAATTCCACAATCATGCATTCTATATACATATTATATATATATATATATATTTGAATCTATAAGCCTTAGTCTAGACCAACTTTTCTATCCCTCCCAAGAAATGGATAAACTTCCCACTGAGTTGCTGTGACAAACTATTTCTATGTAAGCCAACATCAGTATATAGTCATAATAACCATATTTTACAAAGCCTATTTATATTTTATTTCATGGCTACTAACGGTAGAGCATATACATTAAAACTGATCAGGGCAAATATTTGTATAATGGTTTCATAAATAAAGCAGAATATTACAACCACTGAGATCAAATTACTTCTACTGTAGACCTGACAGTTGCAAAAATCAGTGATGGCAGTACATTGACAATGATGGCAGTACATAGGGGTTAAGACGGAAATCTTCAGTCAGATACAGGGACAGCATTACAGAGATCAGACACAGCTTGAATCATGAAGGATGCATAGCAGTTTAAACACTGAAAAAATATAAAAGAATTACGTGGTAGAGCAGGAGCCATATTTGCAAAAGTATGCATACTGAGAGACCATGGTTCATGGAAAATTGTGAAAATGTGAAATGTACCTTCTTGTGTGACCCTTTGAACAAGAAAGAAGTATACTAACAATACTGATACTTGTAAAATAATATTGGATTTTATATTAATCACTTAAAATTAAATCTATATAATCAGTATGGTTTAAAAGGATGAGATGAGGATGGAGTGATTATATATAATATATATGTAATGTAAGTGATTATATATGCATATATGTTAGAAATCAAATCATATTTAATATTGTGTGTCTGCTTTATTTCATTTAAAATTATGGTCTCAAGGTGCATCCAATTTTCCACAAAGGACCTGTATTTATCCACCTTTATGGCAGAATAGTATTCCATTGTACATAAACTCCATACTTTCTTTACCCATTTTGTTGATGAACATATGGGTCACTTCAAATTACTTGTGACTACACTATGACATTTTTAACTCATTCACATTGTTATCCAGAAAGCAAACAACTGGATCAAACATATTTTTTATTTTTAGTTTTTGGAGGAATGGTTGTACTAATTTCCATTCCCACCAGCAATGCAAAAATATGAGTCTGTCAGTTCAGGGGCTCATGTTTTGATTGTTTTATTTTGTGTTATTTACACTTTTGAGCTCTTTATGTAGTCTAGATACTATCCCTCTGTCTAAGGAGGAGCCAGCAAAACATTTCCACAACCTGAAAGTTGTCTTTAGTCTGTCAGTTGTTTTTTTTTTTTTTTTTTTTTTTGCTGTGCAGCTTTTAAATTTGGTATGATACCAATTATTATTGATTCTTGATGATATTTCATGTGCAGCTGTGGTTCTCTTCAGAAACACCTTGCCTATGCCTATTCTTCAAGATTTTTACCTATTGTACTTACCAGCAGATTGTTTTACTTTTAACATCTAGATCTTTAATCCATTTTGATTTCAGTTTAACATACAATGAAATATGGGCTTAGGGTCCAACTTCTGCATGCAGGTAACCAGTTTTCCAAACACGATTTTTTAAAAAGGAAACATTTCATCCAGGGTATATGTTTGACCTCTTTGTCAAAGATAGATGAACTTGCCTGGAGTTATGCACATGTCTTTTACTCAGTTTCATTGAATTGCATATCTGTTTTTGTGTTAGTCGCATGCTCTTTTTATCATAATAGCTTTGTAATATAACTTGAAGTCTGGGATTACGATGCCTCCTGCTTTCCTCTTGTTCTTCAGAATTGCTTATGCTATTCTGGCTCTCTTCTGTTTTAATATGAATTTTAAGGTATATTCTCTAGTTCTGTGAGGAATGCTATTGGTATTTTTATGAGGATTACATAAAACCTACATCTGTTTTGGAATAATGGTCATTTTTATAATACTGCTTCTATCTACATAATAATAGATATTATTCTATTTTATGATGTCCTCTTTGATCGCTGATTTCAGAGGTCTGTAGTTTTTGTTAGAGATTTTTCACTTCCTTTGTTATGGCAATGCCTAGATATTTAATTTGTGTTGATGCTATTATGAGTGATATTATTTCCTAATTTCTCAGTGAGTTCATTATTGGTCTTCAGGAATATATTGATTTTTGTGGGTTGATCTCATATCCTGCCACACTATTGCATTTGTTATTAATTATAGTCGTTTTGTGATATGTTTTGGGTCATTTATATCAAGAATCAAGTTTTCAGCAAATAATAATGACTTGACTACTTCCTTTCCTTTACAAATCCTTTCTTTCTGTTTCCTGTTTGCTTTGACTAATGTTTTGAGAACTATACTGAACAGGAGGGTGATAGTAGCCTTTCTTCACTGTTCCTGATTTTATTTTACTTTATTTTTATTTATTTTTTTCGTTCTGGGAACTGAACTGATGACCTCAGGCTCACCAGGCAAGCACTTTTGCCACTGAGCTATATCGCCAGCTGTTCCTGATTTTAAAGGGAAATCTGTCAGTGCTTCCCCATTGAATATGACTTTGGCAGTAGATTTGTCACAAATGGCTTTTATCTAATTGGTATAAGATCCTTTGATATACCTTCCCCTTGGTGTATCTTTTTTACCATGAATGGATGCTAGATTTTGTCAAAGGCTTCTTCTGTGTGTATTGATATGACTATGAGCTTTTGTCCTTGCTTCTCTTCAAGTGATATATTACATGTATTGATCTGCATATGTTGAACCATCCTTGCATCTTTGGGATGAAGCCTACTTCATCATGATGTGGTAGGTTGATAATATGTTTGATCTTTTGTTGAAGACCTTTGTATGTATGCTCATTAAAGAGATTGGTCTTTAGTTATCATTTCTGGTTAGGTCCTTGTCTAGTAGTGCAATCAGACTAAAGCTAGCTTCTGAGAATGACTTTGAAAATACTCCTTCCTTTTAAAGTTTATTAATGAGCTTGAGGAGTACTGCCCTTATATCTTCCTTGAAGTTCTTGTAAAATTCAATGGTGACTCCAGTGGGACCTGGGCTTTGTATTATTGCTTCCATATCTTTGCCTGTTTTTAGATTACTCAAAGTTTTTATGTCTTCTTGGTTAAGTTTTGATAATTCATATGTACCTATGAATATATTTATTTCTTACAAGTTTTCCACCTTACTGGGATACAAGTCTTTGAAGTAGTTGCTTATAATCTGTATTTCAGCAGTGTCTATGATGAAGACTTGATGAAAGTATGAAATTTCTTAGTGTTCAGAGTACCAAACTAAACTGGTCATCTCCACGAGTTCTCTTCCCACTTTTGATATCATTCCACACAGAGAAAGCCTGAAAGTATTACTTGTGGACATGCAAGTTCCATTCAACCTGCACCCTAGAAAAGGATGCTTTTGGGTCATTCCTTGATGTCTATCTTCTGGAGGACTATCCTTGGACAGATGACAGCATAAGCCTGGAAGACAGATTCAGGACAAATGGGCATAGGTTTGGGAATTCCTGATACAATGTGATATAAAAGAGGTTTGACAATCCCTTGAGGCTATGCCCCGCTCTCTGATCCTGCAGAACACATGTCATGACCCTGTTAACTTTTTGTACTGTGGAGTGGTCTCGGAATTGATCTAAATGACATGTATTAATAGAGGGCTTCTTAATAGTATTACACTGATGTCAGGGACCAGACTATTTTTTCTTTGTAGCTGTTCATGATCCTATTTTTGGGCTTGTTAAATGGCCGAGGTAAAGTTTTCTGTGGTCTCTTTGAATGTCAGTGCTCTTAGCTAACACTTTCTACAAAACTCCTGAAACAAAAGTCTGCATCTCCCGAGAATGCTTGCCATTGTTGACATCAAAAAGTATTGTTTAAAGGCTGTTTTAAGTAGGTAAATGTCATCTTTCTGTCTGCTTTTATTCTTTGTGTTTCATTCTTACTGTTCACTAGCAAGTACAGCAGCAGTATACACTGAAGTTAAAAGCTCTCTGTTCCCTTTCTCATTGTTTTTCCTGCTTAACTAACTTCTATCCAATTACTTATATGTCACATTAATCCAGAGAGTTTTGTTCTCATCTGGTCTCTGTCATCAGTTATCTGGAAAGCCTTGAGCAAATTACTGAATCATTCAGTATCTACTGTATGCTTTTAATTTTTACCCTATGTATAGCAAAGATTTATTTGTCCGGATGTGTGAATGCTGTAAAAATTATATTATACAAATAAAAGATTTTAAAAATAGGTGTTTAAAACTATTGTAAAAATCATTTAATAATTTTATTCTTTCCCTTAATTATTCAATATGATAAAAATGTATACACATGAACCTGAAATCAACACTGTTTTATTCTTCTTAATATTAATAGCTGTAAAAAATTTGTGAAATAGAAAAATACTAACATTGTCCATATTGTAAAGTTGTGTTTTTACTAAAATTAAGCTAATATGAAGTATTTGTTTTGCAGGAATTTTATTTTGAGCATGTATAAAAACTATATTTCATTGAAATTATTTTATTTATTCCTGCATGTTTGTAATATATAATCTTCACATTTTTTGTGGGGAGTTTGTACACCTGCACAGGGCCCCTCAGTTCCTTTTGTGATCCTTCTCTTTCTTCCCACCCTCTTCTATTCATCACTATATCGCCTTCCTTTGCTTTTATACATGTTTGGAGACAAATGTTTGTAAATGTGTTCAACTAAAAAGGTACCGTAAAAGAAATTTCAATGATTCCTAAGATTGTAAAATCAAAATTGATGCGCCAAACTTTATATTGGCTCAATAACATCTTTAGGAAAATATATATAGTGTCATGCTAAATATTCATCAGCGTGGATTCAAATTATCAAAGAAGTCACTTTAATTTTTCTAACATGTCTAAGAATTGAAAACAGTGAAGCTACATAGTACTCATCATTAGAATATCATTTATCCTATCTGTTCTGCTTTCCTTAAATTATTTTATGGTTTAGAAAATTCTTACTATGAAATTACAGTTTGGAATTACAGTAGAGAATCACGGCGTGGATTTAGTTTGGCTTTCTTTACAAGGTTGGTGCTAAGGATGAAGTCACAGGTTAAGAGAGAGAGCCTCAACCCTTCAAGTATCACTTTTAACGAACACAAAGACAACAGAGCCTTTTAACAATTTTATTTCTAAACATACACTAATGTTTGTTAGTTTGTGTTTGTAATAGAGAACAGTGATGTTTATTTTGGCGATTTGGTTCATGCATATAACATAACTTGATTGTTTAACTCCATTTATCCTAAAAGTAAACTTTTAATACCCATTGACTTGAACAAATATTGTTTTTTTTTTTGTTTTGTTTTTTGTTTTTTGCAGCACCAGGGATCGAACTCAGGACCTTGCACTTGCCAGGTGCTTATTCCACTGAGCTTTATCCCCAGCCTTGAACAAATATTCTCTGAGGTTAGAATTTAATACAGTGACTCAGATGTGCCATATAAAATTTAATGAAGAAATAAATTAATTTATTAATTCACTTATTTATTTATTTATTTATTTTTAAAAAATTATCTATCCTATCTTTGTTTTATCCAAAAAATGCCTCTGATGGGATTAGAAAGGTAGAACAATGTCTTATTCCTATTCGTCTTTACAACAAATGTTCATTTAGTTTTCAGTGATTTGTTTCAAAAACCTTTCCCTTTCGTAGTATCATATTCTTCTGAAAGGTTCACACAAAGTTCCAGCAGTGCTGAGAGCTGTCTGGTCTATTTTTTTGTCCCCTGTTTTCTCTAGGCACTCAGCAGTGAGGAAATCTCTTTTCATTGGACTTTGGCCATGGCATCTCTCCAATAAGCATCCACTCTCAGAAAGACTCTATGGCTCGTGTAATTGAGTTTGTTCTCTGGGAAACAGAAACACACCTTGATTACTCACAATGAGCTTGGCTTTATTCCGCGCTGACTGTGTTTATTTAGCAACGTATAGCGCTTATTAGAAATGTAGCGATGAGCGAAAGGAACACACTGCCACACTGGTAACCATATAGATGGTGCGGTCGAGTTGAGTGAGGTGAGCAATTTGCCCACATCACAGTGAGTAAGTGGCAAGGGCACATTTAACCTAAACAACTCGCCGTTTCCCATGCATTTCACGCTCTGCTACGATGCCTCCTCCTCGTCTCAACCCTCTTGTGCAGCTGAAGTCAGGGGCTTCACTGGTTCTTTCTCGGACTATGGCTTAGATCCGTCCCGCTCTTAGGCAGGGGTGAGTGTTGGAGGCACACCTCTGCTCAGCCTTCAGACGAACCTTGGCAGGACACCCTACTGGCCTCTGATCTCCTTCCAAGTGCGCCTTATACCAGCCGTGTTCACCGATCAGAAACAAGGCCTTGTCACTCACACTAATCATGTTCTGGCATCATCTCTAGCCTAATGCAGCTACCTTTTGTGCATCATTAATTCGAAAGTGTGAGTGAAATAAATATCTTTCTGTTTTTAGGTTAATCCTTCGATCTATACCAAATACTACAACGACAGGGATTGTGTTATTCAGTGAGGATAAGATCTTCATGGATTCAGGCAGGGTCGTCATCTGGTATACTCCTAAAAACGTCATATAAATTTACCTGTGGAGAATTGTTTCTTAAATTCAGACTTCAAATAGTGACACACAGTAAGTTTGGTATTTGAAGGTTTTGATATTTAAAAAGGCAATGTCTCTCTAGATGTAGTGTATTCTTGATAAATTACCATATCTCCACTGATTTAAAGAAATCTAATTAAAATCCAAAGATGAGCAAATCTCTGTTATTAGTTCTATCATATTCTAGGTTTCAAATAACATATATCTAATAGAGAATATCCAGCATATGAGAGTAATACATTGGCTATATAGCTCAAATATCCTTAAAACACTATTTAATATTAGGTATCTCTTTTAACTATATTGGTGGGTAGTTGTTCGCAAAAGCTTTTACTTACAATGAAAAGATTTAGTCCTAAATCCAAGAACTACTGTCAGTTCGGTCTATGATCACAGATCTTTGGTGCCTCCTTATAGTAACTCACAGATACTTCATTTTTTTCAAAGTCCAGTTCACAGATCTGGTAAATCAGGAATAGTGATACAAGGAAAATTCACAGCATGGAACATTTGCCTTTCTGGGATAACAAAACAAACTTAAAAGGCAAAGTGATTGCGTCTTTAAAGGAAAGGTGGCAAGTAATTCAACTAAAGTTTACTTTTTTTCAAAAGAAACTTTATTTTCTAGGTCAGATCTGCTAAAAGTGGCCAATACATATCAATGGGAAGCAAATCAATTTGCCTAAGAAAGAATGGAGAAATAATAGTTTTTATATTGTCACAAGGACCCTAGTAGTGACAGCAGAGACAATAGCTGCAACAATCTGATGGCAATTCTCCAAAGATCTTGTTTTCCTGTTTAGAGCTTTCCAAAGGCATCAAACCATACGAATGCTTTATTAACGTTTAAACCTCATGAGGTGGTTTCCTTCTGTGGCTAAAAAACAAAGGCTCTCAGGGATCCTAGTTCCACTCACATATGTAGCTTCTGCTTTTTTCTAAATTTGATATTTTTGACAATACACCCTTCAGCAAAAAGCTTCGACAGCTTGTGTAATTATTAACACGAGTGCTACAAATCTTTTGTACTGTACTTAAGAGTTGCCAACCTTCGCTGTCAGGAAAATCATGGAAAATTAAATTAGGACAATAGATGAAATAATGGATGTGAGAGAGTGAAATCTCTAAGTGCTTCGGTCATGCTGCTAATGAAGAAAGACTTCTCTCCCCCTTTTCTCTCAGTGGTGAATGTCAGATCTCAGCCATAAAAGTGCACCTTATAGGCTATTTTCCTTTTGTATAAGCTGCTAATGATTTTTTGAGTGGCTCTGTTAAAGTGGCCAATTTTAATACAGTATTTCAAAACCATTGTTGCATTTACAGAACTGCTTTAAAATAGGCCAACTTTCAAATTATAACAGAAAAAAGACTGATCTAGAGAGAAAGAAGAAGCTGGTAGTTCTGTCTTGTCTTTGTGTGTAAAGGCATTTTCACATGGATTGTCACTAAAAATTACAGTTTCCTACACATAACTATTGTCCTAGAAGAGGCATGAGCCAATATATTGCTGATTCAGCATCTAATTGCATTAGTTTATGTAATATTAAACGTAATATGCAGTGTTCACTGTTTCTCCTGTCTAGCATACTTTCTTTAAGCTCTAATTTTAGTCTTTATGTAAATGTACCAATGTTTAATTCCTAGAGTATTTACAGAAAGGAGAATTTTTCATGATTTTCTAATTAAATGTAAACTATCAATGAAAGACAAGTGATATCAGCCTGTTGTTTATATTAATCGAAAAACTAGGGAATACATTTGGATATATCAAGGTAAAAAATGTGTAAACTTGGTCAAAGAAAAGACAATATTCATGCTTGAGAGAAGCAGAGCTCTCCTGTCCATCACAAGCACGAACTGGGTTAACATTTTATGACCTTGAGAAAGAGACTCACTTACATTAGAGGAGCTTGTAAATGACAACGGTAGCTGGACCGGTTAGGGAGAATGGGTTATTTATTATTTATTGGAGCTAAGGAAGTTAGCTTATTACTTGCAGAATAGTGCATTAAACCATAAAATAACCTCACAAGCTTGGTGTGGTGGCGCATGTCTTATAACTGCAGCTGTATTCCAGCAAAAAGAGAATAAAGGGGTGGGAGGGGGCGGGAGATAGGAGAGGAGAAGTGAAGGGAGGGAGAAGAGGCGAGAAAGTGAGGAAGGAGAGGGAGGAAGGAAGGGAGGGAGGGAGGGAGGGAGGGAGGGAGGATGCATTTCTCCAGAGGCAGGAAGACTACAAATTCAAGACTACTCTGGGCAAGTTAGTAACTTAACACTAAGCTATCTCAAAATAAATATTAAAGAAGCATAAATAAAAGGGATGGGAATGTGTGAAGACCTTTGATTCAATTCCTAGTACAGAAAGCAAAACATTATGTTAGAATACAAAACGTTTTAAAATGATTTAAACATGTTTTTCTATATTTAATTAATTGTGGAGAAATGTTAAGTCCTGCTAAAGGAAGAGCAACTGTTCATTATAAAACATAGCCACATGTATTTTAGAATATGTTACATTCCAGACCTCTGCTCATTAAAAATCTTGGTATCTGTTGCCTCTTTTTTACCCCTTCTGACCAGCAGAATTCTCTACAAACTCTAAAACTTCCAAGGCATGTGGTACCTTCCCTGTTGAGAATCAATGCTCTGGAAATTTCTGCAAAATAGTTTATTTGACTTTGAATTCTATCATTCAACACAAATGACATCTACAATGACTGGAAATTCTAGAGTTGTTCTCCCAATAGATGCTGGCTGCAGTGATTACGTCTATAGCTCTCATCAAGGTCTGTGACGACATTCTTGTGCGTTTTTAAACACTATCATGATTATCCAGCACATGCCTGATATGCATGATGCTCAAATTCAGCAGCAAGACGCAGTCAGTGTCTCCGAACGACATCAGCACGCCCTGAGTCTCTGTTGTTCTTACGTTGCTCTCTCGTGAGGCAAAAGCAAGACAGCCTTTCGACCTTGCTCTTTAGCTCTGTCACATGCTGCCTAAATCACAGTGAAGCCCCCTGCAGTGGGAGGGGTGGGTGTTGCTCTTACCAGGTAGCTTTCTTTTGATTTGTCTTCAGTCTTCTGATTGCTAAGAATCAGTGAAATCAATGCTGTGTACACTCAGAAATGTGACAGTTGTCACCTATCGGTTTTCTTCTCTTCCAAGTTTCTACTTTAAACGGCATAACATAAAGGAGAATCACAGTTGAACATCAGGCCTCAGGCTATTTGTGAAGCAGCAAACCCAGACCCGAAAAGAGTTATAGTTGTTTGCCCGAGAGGGGACGTATAACACATGTAACCATTATTTTGGACAACGCCACAAATTTCTCTGCCAACTTCAGGGTCATGCTAAGGACACAAAGAGCACTGTAACCATTTTTAAACTCTCTGAAGCAAAGGGTGTTTTTCACGGAAAGAATGAAGAGAAGAGGTGTGTGCTGTCATCAGGGATCATGAAAATCAGTGGGGAAGCAGGAGCCATTTTTTAAAACTACTTCTTACACTCCCCACACGTAGATTTACATCTCTGGTTTTAATACTTTCAAAAGTTCCCTTCGCAAATGCAGTTCACCATTGTTTCCGCAGCAGCGTGAAGTAGGGTGCTCTCACTCAGGATCCTGCATGCCCCAAAGACAGGGCAGAGATTTCCACGGGCTACGAGCTGTTCCATCCTGACCTGCTTTGTAAAACCACGTTGCTCTGTGCACAAAAATCACAGTCTGCTCTGGCGTTTTCCTTCTGCCTCTTCCGATTTCAGACAGCTTCAGCCTTTTTCCTCCCCTGGTAAAATTATGCATATCAACATGGATCTCTGGACTATGAATAGGTCCAACCCAGACATGCCATAATCTTTCATTGCATTCCATCACAAACTCAAATTCCCTTCCACATTAATGAGTAGGAATATTTCTTTCCTTTTTAGGGTTTTTTTTTTTTTTTAGGAACTTTCATACTGATACCCAAGGTGTCTGTACTAACTTGTACTTGCTCCAGCATTGTAGAAGGGTAGCTTTTTCCTCTCATCCTTAAAACCTTTATTTTTTTGTACTTTTCATGATGACTACCTGAATTTGAGTGAGAAGGAATTTCACTGTGGTTCTGATTTTCATTTTGTTCATTGCTAAAGATGTGAAACATTTTTTCATGCATTTATTGGTCATCTCTGCTTCCCTTGAGAAATATTTGTTCAGTTCATTTGCTCATCTAATGACTGGTCTATTTGACTTTTTGATGCTAAACCTGTTGATGTCTTTTTATATGCTAGATACTAATATTCTTCTGGACTATTAAATGGTAAAGATTTTGTACGATGGAGTAGAATTTTTCTTCAGTTCATTGGTTCTTTCCCTTGGTGTGCAGAAACTTTTCAACTTCAGGTAGGCTTATTTGTTTTGGGTTGCTATTATTTTCTGCAGCACTAGAGTCCTTTTCAGGAGTTCTTTGTCCGTGCCTGTGGTTTGAAGTGTTTCTCTTCTGTTTTCTTTTCACAATTTTAGAGTCCTTGGTATATCCCCAAAGCAGTTAAAGTCAGCATTCTCGAGGGACATCTTCATGCCACTGTTTGTTTGTTTGTTTGTTTACAAGAGACAAAAAAAGAATGCCCTTGTTTATTGTGGCACAATTCACACTAGCTGAGATATGCAACCAACCTAGGTGCACAGCAGTACATGAATGGATAAAAATATTCTATTAATTAGCTACAAGGAAGAATGAAATTCAGTCATTGGTAAGAAAGTAGATGGGCCTGGAGACCGAGCATTGAAAGCCAACTGCAGAAAGACAGCTATCACATGTTCTCCTTAATGTATGGAATCTGAAAAAAGACAACAAGAAAATAAAAGGGAAACTGTTATTAGACAAGAAGGAGGAATAAGAGGCTGGGGGTGAATGTACGGCAACATGGGAGACAGATATAAAGGAAGTCCACTTTTCACATTGACATTCCCCCTCAAATGTAAAACTGTGGGAGACGAGAGGCAAAGTGGATGATATGGTTGAAAAAGTGTTGTGTACAGGTATGAATCTGACAACATGGCACTGATTAATGAGTACAACCAATTTTTAAAAATGTTATTGGTATGTTTTAGATATACACACTGACATATACAGCATAGGAATTTACAACTCTACACAACCTATCTTGATTCTTTTTTCACAAATATCCTCCCGCGGTTCGACCCTGCTTCCTTTCCTTATTTACAAAGTCTTCGTTTCCACTTTTTCCTTCTGTTCACCTTTTCTCTTTTTCCTTCCTCTTTTCCCTCTTTTCCCTCCCTACTTCCTCTTTCCTTTTGAATTATTTGTTCTATTTCACAGTATTTACTGTATGTTTTGGTCCTTAGGCATATCTTCAGTTTCTCACAACAGGGAAATAACATGATATTTACACGTGTGTCCAATTTATTTCACATAACAGTATAGGCTCAACGTGCATTCTTCACTTAGAAATGCCCAGAGTTTATCTTTCTTTATGGCACAGCAGTAGTACATTGTATATAAAAACTCATCTTCTTTATCTGTTCATTGACTGAAGGGCATTTGGGCTGTTTCCAAGATTTAGCTATTACAAACACGCTGCTATAAACATGGATGTGCATACAGCTCTGTGGTTTGATGCTTTTAATCCCTCTGGGAAGTTACCAAACAGATAACAGCTGGGTCAAATTAGTTATATAAGGAATTGCTACAGTGATTTCCACACTAGTTGCACCAGTCTACACTCCTACCAGGAGGAGAGAAGGGTTTTATTTTTTTTCCCCACAACCTCTCCAAGCATTTGTTCCTTACTGATTTCTTGTTACTAGCCATTGTTTCTGCACATGGAATCTCAGAGTTGTTTTAGCTTGTATCACTCAAATGACCAATGGTGTTGAAAATTTTTTCATATATTTATTTGCTGTTTTACTTTGTCATCTAAGAAGTGTCTATTCATTTCTGATTCCCATTTTTGGACTGAGTCTCCCAATTTTGAGGGTTTTTCTTAGTTCATTGTATATTCAAGGTGTTAGTCCTTTGTCTGAAGAACAGCTCCCCACTCTGTTGATTTCTTTTGCTTTGTAAAAGCTTTTAAAAAATATGAGACCTCAGTTGTTATTTGTAATTTTTCATATGCAATAAAGGTTTTGAACATAAATCTTTGCCTACACTTGTGCATTCTACCTATTCTATCTTCAAGTATAGTGTTTCTGTTTTAATATTTAGGTCTTTGATATATTTCAATTTTAGTTTAATTCATATTGAGAGATATCCATCTAGTTTTAATGTTTACCATGTGGAAAGCCAGTTTTTCCAGCACCATTTATTAAAGAGGCTATCTTTCTTCCAGAGAGGTGTTTGGCCTCCTTGTCAAAGGCAAGGTGGCTGAATATGTTTGGAGTTGCTTCCGCATCTTCTGAACTGTTTCATTGATCCATTGGCTTTTTTTTGTTTTTGTTTTTTGCCAGTATTGGTAGCTTTGTTCTATAATTTCAAGTCCGGATTAATACTTCCTGCTTTGCCTTTATTGCCCACAATTTGTTTGACTCTTCCATGTATCTTCTAGTTCCAAATGAATTTTGGGATTGTTTTATCTTATTCTGTGAAGTATGCTATCGATATTGTGATCAGGATTGTATTAAGTATGTATAACAGTTTTGGAAGGATGACCATTTTCACTATATTGATTTTTCTCATCCTAAAACAAGGGATCTCTTTCCATTTTCAGATATCCTCCTCAATGTCCTTTTTTCAGAGGAGAGCAGTTTCACTGTAAAGGTCTTTTACTTCCTTTATTAGATCAGATTCCCCTTTCATTCTTTTCTTTATTTTAAAGAGAAAAAAGAAGAAAAAAAACAACAAAGACTAAAGCAAAACAACACAAAACAATCAAAACCGTAAAGAATTTCAAAAGAAGATGACAGGAAATTAACAATGGCTGTTATATTACATATTTGTTATCTTCAGAGAAGCTGTTCTGATTATCAGATGTAAGAATGTAAAATTGATTAAACAATTAAAGTGAATAAAAATAATTTTTAAAAATATCAGAAACTATATTGAATAGCAGTGATGACATGGCCAACCTTGTCTTATTTCTGATTTTAGAATGAAATGTTTCAGTTTCTGAATGTTTAGTATGATGTTATTCCAGTTTCCTGTACGGTTTACATCATGAATGAGTGTTGGACTTTTTCAAATGTGCTTTCTGTGTCTATTGAGATAATCATGTAGTTTTTGTCCTTGGCCCTGTTAACGTGGTGTATTACATTTGTTGACTGCCATATGCTGAACCATATGGGCATCTCGAGGATGAATCCTACCTGATCATGCTGTATAATCTTTTTGATAATTTGCTGCATTCAGTTTGCCATGTACAACCTATTCTTGTTTTTATTATTTTAAATCAGCCTACTTTTTAAAAAAAAGTAAAAAAAATGTGTTTCTTGATACATTCTTTATTGTTCAATAAAAAATTTGGAAGTTTTTCCTCTTGGCACTGGTGTGAGTTCATGCTAATAATAGTATTTACTAACACTCGACAGGGACTCTATCATTTGTCCTGGTATCTGTCCATAACAACCTGTATGAAGAAGCTGCTATTAAATTTAAGCCTGGTGCTTAGCACTTCTCTCTTTTGCTCAGTTCTACGCCTTCCATTTCTACATATACTGAATTACTTACCAACTATACCTACCTATGATGTTTCCAAATGTAAGGAAAGGTACATTCTATTGTAAAAGGTGGAAGATTTAGAAGATCTGAAGAGAAGCCAGAGTACATTCTATTGTAGCGTACATTTTTTTTATTTTAAAGAGAATAAATAACAGACCAATAGCAAAATACCAGCAACGTAGACAGAAACAAAACCAAGTGAAAACAACAAAACTGACACAGGGCTCCAGAACAAAATGACAGGAATAAACAGCGGCTGCCACATTATACATCACTATCGTCAAGGAAGCTGCCCAGATTACCAGGTGTAAGAATGCAAGATTGATCAAACGATTAAAGAGAATAAAGAATAAAACCAAAACCAACATCAGACAAGATGATAAGAATTCACCAATGCTTGTTATATTGCATATTGTTGTCTTCATATCAGTTGCTCACGTTACCAGGTATAAGCACGCAAAATAGGTCAAAAAGGAAAAAAACATTTATTAATTGTTCCATTCAATAAAACATTAGACATAAGAAGTATAGTTAGCTCAGCTGTCTGTGTGTGTGTGTGTGTGTGTGTGTGTGTGTGTATATATATATATATATATAAGCATTCCCTTCTTTCTTTCTCCCTTTCTTTTTCTCCTTTCCCTCATCCTATTTGGTCTTCCCTTTGAGCAATTTCTTTCCCTTTCATAATGTCTATTGTATGTTTTGGGCTTTATTTATTCCTTCAGGTTCTTGTACTAGGGAGGTAATAAGATGTTTACACATGTGAGTCTGATTTATTTCACTATGAGCAGGTCTCAAGTTGCAGCCATTTACCTATAAAAGCCCCGAGTTTATCTTTTTTTAATAGCTGAGTACTACTCCATTGTCTAAAAATATGACATCTTTTTTATCTGTTCCTCTATTGATGGGCACTTAGATTATTTCCAAGATTTAGCTATGACAAATTGTGCTGCTGTAAACATGGGCGTACATATATCGCTGTGTTACGATGTTTTTACTATTTCTGGGAAAATACCCAGAAAGGGAATAGCTGGGTTAAGTAGGACTTCTTATCCTAGTTTTATGAGGAATCTCCACACTGATTTTCACAGTGGTTTCACCAGTCTACTCTCCCACCAGCAATGGAGAATTGTTCCTTTTTCCCTACAACCTGTCCAGCATTTGTTATTGATTGATTTCTTAATGATAACCATTCTTTCTGGGGTGAAATGGAATCAGTGTTGTTTTAATTTGCATTTTTTAAATGACCAATGATGTTGAAAAGTTTTTTCATATATTTATTCACCATTAGTATTTCTTTATCTGAGAAATGTGTATTTGTCTCAGATAACCATTTTGAGGCTGGGTTTTTTAATTTGGGAGGCCTGATTTTTAAAAATTCTTTATACGGTCTAGATAGATGTCCTTTGTCTGAGGTGCAGTTGACTAAAATTTTTTCCCAATTCATGGGTTTTCTTTTTATTCTGTTCGTGATTTCTTTGGTTGTACAAAAACTTTTCCATAAGGTGAGATCTCAGTTGTTGATTCTTTGAAATATTTCCCATGCAGTTTGTTTTTTGTTCATGAACTCTCTCCCTACCCCTGTCTTCAAGATTTTTACCTACTTTATCTTGCAGTAGATTTAGTGTTTCTGTTTTAATATTTAGATCTTTGATCCATTTTGACTGTAGTGCGTGGTGACAGGCATGGGTCTAGCTTTAGTCTTCAGCATGTAGAGATCCAGTTTATCCAGCACAATTTATTAAAGAGACAATCTTTCTTCCAGTGAACATGTTTGCCCTTTTGTCAAAGATAAAGTGGCTGAGTGTTTTTGATTTAGTTTTATTGCACAACCATTTAACTCAGGCACAGCCAAAATGGCATGAATAGTTTAATACTACTAGAAGAGACTGACTTCTTTCTTCCTTAAATTAGCATCAGCAGTATACCCATTACTAGAATAAGTAATGTATTACAGGCAAGCTTCTAATTATCTGACCAAGAATAAAAACCAAGTTTTGAAGTATGTGTAAAAGAGACCTTTATATGACAAGCAATACTGTGTTCTAGCCAGAGAAGCTCACTCTCACAAGGTAAGAACTGGAGGTTATACTTAAACTCAACTGGCAAAAGTCCTCTCCTTCTCACTGATTTGGACCCTTAGCTATCCTACATGATCACATTTCTTTAATGCCTACCTCTTCTGTCTGATTTAATTTCATATTCTTGACGTCCCTAATACGTGGAGTGCCTTTCCTCTTCTTCCAGTGGATTTTGTGAATTCCTTAGGGTTTTGCTCTATAGCTGACAAGTTGCTACACCAAAGTTTTGTATGAAGACAGACAATTCCCAGGTCACAGACAAAGGACACATTGTTCACATTACCATATGCTTCATGTTTGTGTTTGTTCCATTTGCATCCATGTCCCAAAAGCCAATGTGAAGTAAATTCACTGGGTGTTGGACACATAGAAAATTTTGTTACTATTGCAGATCATCCAGTTTAAAAACATAACATCTTTTATAATAGGTTATAGGCCTCTTTGTGCCGTTCCCTAGAAAAAGGTGTTATTATTAATACCTTGGGCAATATAACTGATATATACCCACAATTTATAGGTAGTGACATATGCCTGTAGTGCCAGCACGTGAGCTGTTGAGAGAGCCTGAGCTGCATAGTGAAACATTGTCCCAAAAAGACAAAAACAAACAAGCAAAAAACCAGTAAAGCACTTCAATGTCTTTGAAAATATAGGTCAGAGGAAAGGCGACCAGAATTTTCATTTTAACTGGTGGCAGAAATTCAAGAGGCCTTTGCCAATAGAATTCCCCAGAACTACTTCTTACCATAGGCCTTTACTCAAACTTGACTGAGAAGTGCTTTCGGTTCTATAACTAACAGATATCACTCTGTCCTGATGCCATGTCCCTGATTGTATTTTCACATGATGTTATCCTCAAGAGTTTCTACTTTCAACACATTTAAATCATGGTAAATATTTTAAATGTTTTATACATATTAAATAAAATAGTGCAATTATTAATTTCTGTATATTCTTTACTCTTTTAGCATGTCAATCACTTTTTGTGTCATCCTGTTATACTTTGCTAAGTAGAACAAATTCTCTAGGTTTTGTTTTTGATGCCACATAATGTATCTCTATATATGTTCACATCAGCCATTATATTATTGACTTTTATCATTCATTGCTATATAGTAGTATATTATATCTTATAGTCATATTATGTATTCTCTGTAATCAGATGCAGTTTCTATACACAGTTTCTAAGTAATCTATTGCTGCATCAATTTTCACATTAAGGATTCATTGTGATGGATAAATCATTGAACAATTAATGACCGATTAAGGAATAAATGAGATGTAATTGAGTCTAAGATCCTGAAAGTCAAGGACCCTATCTGTTTAATAGTAAGGAATATTTAGCTTTTCACAAAGTAACTTAATGTTTCAAATGTGACCTGGATGCAATGACTATTAAATGCTGCAACAATCCCTTTAGCTATATTTAGCAAGTTCTAAAATATACTAGTTTCAATGTCTTTTCTTCCTAAGAAATTCTTACCATCTATTCCAATTTATTGTTCTAGTTTATACAGATTTGTTTTTTTTTGTTTTGTTTTGTTTTTGTTTTTTTGCGGTACTGGGGATCGAACTCAGGACCCTGCGCTTGCTAGGCAAGCGCTTATTCCACTGAGCTATATCCCCAGCCCCTTGTTCTAGTTTATAGAAGGATATTTTGTTCCATGGGTTTATTTTTATACAATTTTATCGCTGTATGGCTTAATTATATGATGGTCACCAGCTATGTTTTACATAATACTATTGTATTTAACTTTATCTTGTGTTAATGCAGATTTGCAGGATATAATAATTATTTTTTCATGGGGAGTTGGTAAATGTACATAATACTTTTTAATTTTTTTATTTTAATCATTTATCTCTCCCTTTCCCTCCTCCTGCTTCTAACTCTTAGTCCTTTTCTCACTGGAAAAACTTCTATTTTTGTCACTTTTTCCTTCAACTCCTTTTAATACTCCTCCCCTCTCTTTTCCATCTATCTCACTTCTCCAACAACTTGAGAAAAAACCTCCTGCTTCCTATGTATCCACTTTCTAATTTCACTCCTTCCCTTTCTCTCCTCCATCTTTCTCCCTGTACGCATGTATATTTTCCCTACTCCATAATATACATATTACATATATACTTGACATATATTTCTGTGTTATAAAATAACATACTATTGTGTATAATGCATCATGTTAGTTTAACATGATGTGTAATATATTGCACATTATATGTTGTATACTATATAACATGCATTATAATATATGTGTATGTATTTAAAAACTATGCAATATTTACACTGTGTTTCTGATTTACTTCACTTAATACTGTGGCCTCAGGTTGCATCCATTTACCTACAAATGCCTCATGTTTATCTTTTGAAGACACAGTGTTCCATTATGTACAAATCTCACAGCATTGAAACATATTAAAATCCACTAGCCAAAGAACACCAAGGACACACATATTCATGCTCAAGCTAAGCTAGATGTCTTGGTTTGATACAGCCAAAAGAAAATAAAATTTTATATTTTTGCAAATGTAACTTCGAAGAGTCACAGTAATAGCCTGCTGTACATATTAAATCAACATAAATCTCTGAAAGTTTAAATCTATAAATCTTAAAACATTAGTTCTGGTGTTGTATTTCCTAGAATATTTTCTCAGCATTACTTTCAAATGCAGCTAAAATAGGAGGAAGATAGTGAAATATTAAATTAATACTAATTTCTCACCATTTTTAATCAAAGAAAGTTTAAATGATGTAATGGATTCACTTGTCTTACAGCTTAGTAACGATTACCGTTAACTGCACTAATAGAAAAGCCTTTTTTCTTACTTCTCGGTTTCAGTTTTGTCAAGCAACACATTAGAAAGACAACACATAAAAATAAATAAAATGTATGTTCCTCTTAATGAAAGACAGTTAACTTCCCTGTTTTTCATAATTCTCAAGAAATTACAAATGGAATTATAAACCATTTTGCCTGAATGATAATTCAAACCTAATCTTCAAAATATGTGAGATATGATGGTTAGAGAAATGTTTACCACTTTAAGTGTACAAGCAAGAAACCAGAAAAGTTTTAATATTGTTATTAAAAAGTCCAAGTCTGAGAAGTTAGAAAAAGATGGCAAACTGAATGAGATCAAAGCTCTTATAAAAACAAGTGAAGCAAGTGAATTATGAATGACTGTAAAGTTTATGTTTTTAGTAAAATTAATAAAATTGCAAAGTCCAGAGACAGATGTATAATGAAAAATAGACAATATTCACATACCTTCATCATTAAAATTATATTTCTGAATGGAAATTATTCCCTCCATTCAAAGATCAGACGGATTCCCCAGTGAAACATCTCAAACATTAAAAACAAAATAATACTAACTGTGGAAAAAAAATCCAGAAATTATAGTAAAGTTTTGTAATGACAGCTAAACCATGATAATTAAGAACAGTGACAGAAATTAGATTTTGGGAGGGAAAAAGGAGAGCAAGGGCAGGGAGGAAGGCAAGGACATGAGGTTTCATCCTAGAAATTCAAGATTATTTTTGTTTTGAAAGGTAAGTAAGGTTATTTACTACAGTGTGAGAATAACAGACAGAAATAATCATATAATGAAGAAAAAGTAATTGAAAAAATTCAATACATTTCATGGTAAAAGTCACTGTCACATTGGAGGTACAGAAATTTATATTATAAATATGAAGAAATACACAAATAGTGTATGCTAAAAAATTTACAAAAATCCTTCATCCACTATCATACTAAGTGGTACAAAATTCTCACAAGCTAATGTTCTCTCACTAATTTTGCTTAATGTCTGACTAAACATGCGAGCCAAAGTAATAATTCAATAATCTAAATTAAACATTTAGGTATTAGTATGTAAAATATAGTCTCTATTTTCATACAAAACTAATGTCTACTTAGAAAATCTGAAAATCTATTAAGAAAAGTTCAGTAATAAGCTGCTGGGCAAGGATAGAAGGACAATATACAATTTTATTTGTAGTGATAATATTAATATGGCAGGCTTAGTCAAGAATTGTTAAACATATTTATTTTACATAAGAGAAGTGAAAATTTATGTTTGAAAGAGCCCACATTTTGAGGGCTGGGGATGTAGCTCAGTGGAATAAGTGCTTGCCTAGCAAGCGCAAGGTCCTGAGTTCGATCCCCAGTACCGCAAAAAAAAAAAAAAAAAAAAAAAAAAGAAAGAGCCCACATTTTGAAACAACCCAAATGTTCATAATAATGGATCAACACCCAAAATGAAGATAAAATGCATTACAGATGCATGTGACGACAAGAATAAGTATCAAGCACACGTTACAGACCAGAAGGCAGACATGAAGGAGTAGATTTTAAGTGAGTCTATTTATATGCGTTCAAATCAGAAAAACAAAATTAATCTGCAGTAATAGAAATCAGACCGTGATTGGCTCATAGAAGTAGAGTGGTAGAAATTGTAAACTGGATAAAAGAAGTTCTTTGAGTGAGGGAAGGTTTGAATGATGACTACAAGATGATAACAAGTAGTGTATAATTTCCCAAATTCATTGAATGAACTACTTAGTACTCATGAACATTATTGTAGGTAAATTGTAGCTTACTTGTAAAAATATGAATAAATATTTCAGCTCAAGAGTTCATTCAGTATTTCATTCAGTACTTAACTAGAATTCTCCATTGCATTTCTGTTTCCCAGTATAGTTTGAGTTGTTATAAATGTACCATCCTCACTGCTGTGACTTTCATTTATGAAATGCTAACAATATATTAAGTAATAATATCATACTTCAAAAGCTGTCAAGTTGGATAAAAAGATGAATATTCTGGTTCCACAGCAGAGATAACTGACCGCGCAGGCCGACTGGAACAGGGGCATGCTGGAACAAGTGATCAAGCTGATCTTCAAAAATTGAGATGTATTTGAATTGTAATCAAACCTTTGAATTATTTTCACAACTAAAATATATCATTCCCCTATTTAAATATTATCTTTGACATTTTAATCATCCAAAAAACAAGATTCACCTTAGAGTTTATAACAGAGAAATCTAATAAACAGCAAAAGATACTGTTGGTAAAAACTTGAGACAAAAATCATAATTTTGAGTATATGACATGTTTTACAAGGAGTAGCCAACACATTGCCCATTAAAGTCAATGAACGTGTCATAATTCAAACGTATAACAGCCTTGTGAGTTCCATGAAATAACTTTATTTTCTGGATAGTTCATTAAAGAAAGAAAAAATACCCAAACAATACCACAAATATCGGCACTATCAGCTCGTTCAGATTCAAAACACTTCTGATATTTCAGTACTTTCCCTTTCTGACATCCGAACGTTATTACAGTATTAAGTTTAACAACTGACTGAATGCCATGCTCACGGTGACGGACGATAGGCAGTAATTGCTGAGGCAGAGCTTCAGAACATCACGCTTTATAGGGCACAGCATCCAATTTCCTGAAGTGACAGTTTTCTGTATCTTAACAGCTAAAGGATAGTAAATTGTGCACTTCGTGGGTATTTTTGGCACAAACTTTCTGAAGCAATTTTCAAAGGAGTCATCTACAATGAATGATATGGTGCTTAAAGCAATATCAGAGTACTTCATTAAGCAATCTCCATGTGCAGAATGCGACGCGACATGACCCTCACAGTAACTTGTGTGCAAGGAAAGAAAAAGGCTCCTGTTGTCATGGTGAACTTCAGCCCATGGAGCCCTTCTAAATAGCAAGACTGGCGTTTTCTGAAAAGTTTGCCTCCCTATGACTGCCGTTTGAAATTACTTTTTGTCACCAACCAACAGGGCTTTGTGACATTAAGAAGTACGAGTGCACTTTGTTGCTGCCGAACTGAGCTCTGCGCGCACACTGGTGCTTTAAGATCCGTCAGCAGCACTGCTGGAATGATCTTCCATGTTGTCCTGAGGAAGTTCCTCCCTCTAATGGCTTCAGCCTCCGAAGGGAATCATTTATTCCTCATAGTTTTATTAGTATGTGTTTGTTGTACCTAATCACATTTGCTGTGGGGATCTTATACATGTCCATAACACATTTTAGTTCCGTTTTTCATCCTCCGTCCTTTTCCCCGTTCCTGCTCCCTCTAACTCTTACTCTTTATCACATTTGAAAAAGTTCTATTTCTGTGTTTCTTTGTGTCTCGTTGCTTAATCCTTCTTACTTCCTCCTCTCCCCACTATTTCTTGTTTCGGTTCCAGTTTGGAAAAGTCTCCCTGCTTTCTATTAGCTATGCCTTATTTTGCTTTTTATTCATAGCTTCCGGTTCTCCCAGGAGGTAAACAATGATACATTTAAACTTGCTCATCTGATTTATTTCACTTAGCATTATGGTCTCAAGGTGCATTTATTTAGCTACAAATGCCTCAAGTGTGTCTTTTTAATGGTAGAGTTATGCTCCGTTGTGTGTATCATCTGCTGATGGACTTAGGGGCTGATTCTAAGATCTGGGTTTTATACACTATGCTTCTCTAAACATGTAAAAAATGTGAACGAAGCTTTGTAGATAAAGAGGGGAATAATTGCTAAAGGGAGGGGACTGGGATGGGGGAAAAGAATCTATCTATATGTATCTATTTATCCATATCTATACATCTATGTCTATAGATACATAGATATCCAGATATATAGACAGATATTGATTTATATTATAGATATGTCTATATCTATATAGATATACAGATAGATACATTCATATATAGATATGCATTTATATATGGATTTATCATAGATATAGATTAGATATAGATATAGAGAGAGATATAGATATATAGACATTGGTATATAGATAGAGACATGTAGATACATATCTAGATAAATATATAGATACATAGATATAGGGAGATTCTTTTTCCCCATCCCAATCCTCTCCCTTCAGCACACACACACACACACACACACACACACACACACTATATGTACAAATTCCCAGGATGAATGAAAAAGCATGGATATATAGAATATAATGTGTGTGTGTGTGTGTGTGTGTGTGTGTGTGTGTGTGTATATGTATATATATATATATATATATATATATATATATATATATATATGAAGTGTGCATACCAATTTCCATAGAGCTGGAACTATTTCCCATTCCCACAAACAGTGAAGCAAGATTTCCTTTTTCTCCATGGCTTCACTTGCATTTGTTTTCATTTGATTTCTTGAGGACAGTGATTCTTTCTGGAGTAAGATGGTATCGCAAGTAAGATGGTATCTCAGTGCTTCTTCTGAGAAATATACGTTCATTTTACTAGTTCATTTTTTGATTGGGTATTATTTAGGGTCTTTGAAGTTTTTGTCTTCCTTGTGTGCTGTAGACAGAAGCCCTGAGGAATAGCTTGTAATTTTTTTCCCATCCTGTAAGTTGTCTCTTCATTCCTTTGGTGGTTTCCTTTGCTGCACAGAAGCTTTTAGATTTTATATTATCCTATTTGTTGATTCATGTTATTTTTTTCTTGTGCCATTGGGGTTCTGTTCAGAAAGTCCTTGCCTATGTCTGTGTCTTCAAGAGGCTTACCTATTTTATCTTCCAGAGATCAAGTGTATCTGTTTTAGATCTTTGATCTCTTTTGATTTTAATATAGTACATGATAAAGTATCGTCCAAGAAGAATCTGGGAAATAGGCTACCATTCCTCCAGTGTATGCTTTTGGCCCCTTTACAAGGAGAGCTGGGATAGGCATACTGCTGATGTCTGTGGTTTAATGAAAGGAAAAGTCAGTGTTTAAAATTTTCTTTTTTCAAAAAAACAAAAAAGGAAGGAAGGGATAATTATCTATGTATGTAAGTAAGTATGTATGTATATGCAGCATATCTAACATAGTGGTACTATGGACTTAGGTCACTTTATTGTAAGGAATAGTTGATGATTATTTGTTTAATCAATTTTGCATGTTTACATCTGTTTTCCTGAGTATATACTTCAAAGTTATCAATATGTAATGCAACAACCATCGTTGATTCCCTGTCACCTTGTCTGTAACTCAGTTATGATTGTAATATTCTTATGGTACTTTGTGTCTGTTTGATAATATGTTTTTGTTTCTTTACTTTTAAAATAAAAGTGAAAATAAAATAAAATAAAATAAAATTTTCTTTTTTCTTGACCAATTTTACATGCTTTCATTTGGAAATCAGAATGAATAATCTGAAAACAACAATATGCACTATGAGAACTACTGTTGAACTGCCATCTTGTGTGGCGAAGCTCTGCATTATTTCCAATGTTTTTATTTTTTATTACTTATCACTGTCTTTGTTTAATCAATCATACATTCTTGTCTGGTGGACTGAGCAACTTGGTTGAAGACATCAGTATGTAATGTAGCAACAATTGTTAATTCCTATCATTTTGTTTTGAGGTCATGTATCATTTTTGTTCTTTTAGCGCTGTTTTGATTTTTGTCTTCATTGATATTTTGCTGTTTTTAATTTTTAAAATGAAAAGAAACAGTTAAATGTGTGTGGAGTTTCTTCTAAGTTTCTTTATTATTCTCGGGCAATACAGATATTGGCACAGGGAGAAAACCAATTGATAGCAACAACCATATCACCTTGGGTGAAGAGATAATGTCAATAAAAGCAGTAGTGTCCAGTATAACCTGACTATTGATGGACCCTAAGGGTGAATAATGTACCACCCTGAAGGATGGGAAAGAAACTGATAGGTGTAATGCAAACCATAAGACAAATCAGCTATTGATGTCTAGTAAATATCTACTCGGTTGAATAACTTTATCTATTTCAATGATACAAAAGTGTTCAACCATATTAAAATGTTTAACTACGTATAGATTCACACAGAAAATTGTTATATTTTAAGCATAGAATTAGCACTGCATTGGACTGTAAATTAAGGAGTAAACTAAAATTAATAGTATTGTATAAAAGTAACAGAAAAAATAGTATGGAAAAGGACAAATCACAAAAAGTAGAGAGCAAATGAAAGGAAAGAAAGAAAAATTACAATAAGGGAAAATTAAAAGAATGTAAGAAAAGAGACAGAGAAAAAGCCTAATAAAATAAATAATGTATTTTACTATTAATAAGAAGGAGGGAAAGAACATGAAATCTCCAAACACCTCAAAATAATGCGAAACAAAAAGCCAGGCAACCACAGCAAAACATACAGTATGTCCTTATTTCAAAGAAAATCATGGAGTCCTTCACCATGATATGTATATCTTGTCACCTAACATAAATTTCAATAAATAATTTACATTACTTTAAACAAATTCTTCAGCAAGGAGAATTTGACTCAAGAAAACTTCTATCAGTAGACCTGAAGGCAATATGTGAGTAATAACTTAAAAGAGACCGACCCCACCAGAGAGTCAGAAAAATGACAGAGAGCTCTGAATATTCAGTGAAAAACGCAGGAGGCAGCCTCAAATATCTTCCATTTAAAAACAAAACAAAATAAAAACAGTCTTAAAGTTTTAGTCAAGTGAGACCATATCCCCTCACCTTCTGTTATTTCCAGGTGCCAAAAACTCTGGTCAATAACGGCGGTGAGCACAGTTATGATGTAATGACACCTCTCCCTGAAAAGTCAAGGAGCTCAACAGCAGTGAAGACCTAGGAAAGAGTGGAGGACAAGGCATACAAGTACGTAGAAGTGTTAAATACAAGGGCAGTCATTCTAATTTTGTAATCAAGATTTCATTTTTGGCATAAAATAACCATGTGCTTCTTCATGATCTAAGAGCAATGGAAAACTTACAAGGCTTTCTACAAATGCAATTTCACAGCAATAGCATAATCCTCAAATGAGAGTTAGTAAGAAACAAAATTATGGTTTCATTTCCATTACAGCTTATTTGTCGCACTGCTCAAATCTTTTGTTTTCTGTAGTATTAATAATGCTGCTTTTCATGGACAAACACCCATTGGCTCCTTTTCCCACATGTCCCATCCACATGACCCTGACTTTTATTTGGCAGATTCACACCTCCCCCGTCTCACACACCTGTGAATGTGCAATTTGTTCTACTCCAAGCTCTGACAACGTGCCTGAAGGAGGTTGACAATTCTGTCGTCATTGAGACAGAAAACATCTGCCTGGACTTCTCAGAGAAACAGCTCTTCCACACGCCCTGCAGTGAGGGAGACAACACTTTCCTCCAGCTAATTGATAACTTGGGAAAATGTAGACTACAGCAGAAGTGCTGTAGGCCTTCACCTAATTCTGGGGAACTCTATGCTAGGTAACGTCGGAAGTGAGACTGATAGGACAATAAGACAGACATTATTTGAGCAATTGCATAGAGGTTAATTGAAAGTAATTCTTATTTATAGACTTCATTGAAACATCAAATTGTACAGTTTAACTCAATTTTAGTTGTTTCTGTTTCACTTGTGTTATGTAATCTTCCCTTACATAAGTTGAGCTGTTTGTTTTCTTAATATGCACCTAATTTCTTCAGAACAAAAATATTTAATAACTAGTTTAAAAATTTTCTCCAGTCAAATTTGTACTATTATTATGTAGATATAATTTGCTAAAATTTCTGCACTAAACTAAATGTATTAAAATACTTACCTGTGCATAGATCACTTTCATTATTTTAGAATCATTCCACTTATCAGTTTTTAAGAATTAATATTATGACTTTAACATAATGAAGAATTTACCACGAAGTCAACTCTGTGGAGAAAAGTGAGAAGTGAAATGTATAGTATATTGAAATTTGTCATGTCAAACTATTTCAAAGAAATTTAAACAGACAAATCAAATTAAAATATGATAGACATTGTGAAATGAAAGGAAACTACTCAAAAGTAAACTGCAACTGGGAAGAGGGAAAAGAGAAAAGAAAGAAGAGAAAATTATGTACATATGTATGTACAGAAGAGCTAAAATAGTTGTACTATGACTTCTATTACTTTACTGAAAAGATCAGTTAATGATTAATTATTTGATCAATTTTGCATGTCCCTACTTGCTTTCCTGAGAGACCACTTTGAAGATGTCAAAATGTAACAAAACAACCACTGTTAATTTCCTACCACTTTGTCTGTAATTGCTTGAATTGTTCTTATGCTATTTTGTAAATTGATGTCTGTTTTGTTAATATACTTTCCTTCTTTACTTTTTAATATAAATTTTAAAAGATTTAGGGATTAGAGAAATAAATAAATTTTAAAAAAAGAAAAAATCAAATTCAAGTATATTCATATGACTGCTATTATGGTTTATGTTGGATCCATGGTCCAATGCTGGGCTTGTGGGTGTGAGGGTTACACTCTCCCTGGGGCAGGTCGTTTGCATATATTGTAAGAGAGGGAAAGAGGCTTGGTTGCGCTCTTCCATTTTGCTCTTGTTGATTTTGTTATCTTCAACCACCATGAACTGTTGCCCTCTGCCATGTGCCACTCTGCCTTGGAGCCAGCTGAATATGGACTGAAACCTCCACAAACTGCGAGCTAAATAAACCTTTCATTCCTTAATTTTGGGTGTCAGGGATTTTGTCTCAGCAACAAGAGAAAAGTAAGCAAGATAATTGCTTAGATTTAATGAAGAACACACTTTAATCTATGCCCTCCAAGTCTCTATATATGATGCAATGATTTGATTCATCACACCTAGCCCCTAGTTATTTTTATTTTCTAATTAATTAAGATTATTGGCACATTTTAGGTATACAGAATGACCACATTCATTATAGTGAATTTGTACCTGAACATGATTAACTTAATTCGTTTCCTCCATTCCACTACCCTCCATTTAACCCCATTCCCCCTCCCTATTTACAAAAGGTTTGTTTCCACTTTTCCATCTTCTCTAACCATTTCTAGAATTCCACTTTAGCACAAATGAGCATAATTTCTAGTGTTTCTTGATTTGACATATATTACTTAGACTTTAAATTTAGTATTTTCTTAGTCATAAAATGAAACAAAGTCATATTTATCTTCTGAAACCTCACTGGATTTCTTCCTACTGTGCTTTCAAACTTACCCTGACCCGAGAAGCAGTAGACAAATTTTCTCTTCTACTCTGATAACTGTTTACTTTGCTCTACTTTCTAGAGCAAATATTAAGCTGCAGCTTACGATCCTGAAGGGGTAGCTTTTTCCAATTTCATGTCTGAATAAATAATGTCTCATAGAATATTTCAGCTGTTTTTAAGATTAACTTCTACACAGACTGTATTTCACCAGAAACATAAACACTGTAACAATCAGCCACCACCTTAATGAGCCCAATAAAGTGACAATATCCTTGTTCTAATTTTAGCAAGGTGTAAAGAGGAGAAGCAAAGAGAGCATATTCATGGTTTATTTATTTGGAGTCTTGTTTGTGAGAAAACTGAAATTCATTTCAGCTTGTAACTCAAAATGATCTATCTACACCAATCTCATTACCCTAGAAAAATAGTATTATTATTACTATTTATTTACTTGTCAACACTCATGAGCTAGTCAAAGATTAGGTGCATAAAGTTTAATTAAGATTTTGCCCTAGAAAACTAGTTGTGGAATAACTTTTGCACAAAACCATGTAGCTACTTGAACAAAAGGTTTTAAAGTATATGGTGTAATTTTTACAAGTATTTAAAAATTTAGACAAGAATAGAAAAGCATGCCATAGTTCAGGTAAATGTTAGGGGACTATCTGCAATCTCTCCTTGAAGGTATACTTATGGATTTAAAATTAACCTGGATTTGTTATAATACTTTGGTTAGTTACTGGTTTAAAATCATACTTACCACTTTAAAACTAAACTAGATTTGTTATAATACTTAAGTTAGTTATCAGTCTAAAAGTACACTTACCAGTTTAAAATTAATCTAGAATTGTTATAATACTTAGACTAGTTACTAAACTACAGGCTGACAGGAGCCACAATCTTACCCAGACTTTTCTTTACATCACAATTAGTGATCCTGGGGATCTTAATATCAATTTGTCTTAGAAGGACATTGATATTGTACTGACCTTGAGAAAAGGACTCAAGTAATTCTTATTATTCTTTCATTTCTTGCAATACTTTGTGATGTACATGAGGATATTCCAGAATTTATATACTTGTTCTAATTCTGTAGCTTCTAATCTAGACTAGTTCAAACAACTATCAAATGTTATGCTTTCCATAAAAATGAATAGACATGGTATTGCATGTTGGCTGGACAATTTTTATTAATGATCTTTCTAATTTCTTCTGTTATAAATATAGAAGTGAAACACTGATAATAAGCAAATAAATCAAGATACATAAAGATAACAATGATAAATATTTAACCAAAATAGTAGCTAAACATATTTATGTGACCTATTATAATGCAGGTAAACTCAACTGCACAGTAAAGGAGGTGTCATCTTACATGAGGGATCAGATACACAGTACTTCTTTCTATAAGAGAAAATTATGGCTGTGTTTCACTCTTCGATATATAATAGGAAAACAACCAAATAAAGTTGCAGTGAAATTGTGACAAATAAGTTACATACAAGCATAGAAGAAAATAAAAGGGAATATAAAATACTTGAATGAAATAGTAGTTCTACACTTAAATTCAGTGAAATGCATAAGAAAAATGTCTGATATCATTAAAATGTAAAACAGTACAAAAATATATAAAGTGCTACAAAGTAAATGAGAATCAAACTATCAAATTGAAGAAAGTGTTTGTAATCCACAAAAGAATAAGAAGGTAAAATTATTTAACAATAAATTAATGTCTCCAAGGTTCAGCACATTATAACATGTGACAGGAGTTTCTCATTTTTTTATAGCTGGTTAAATTCCCTCTTTTTGCTACACTGAATTTATCTATGTGAATATACCCGAAGTAACGAACTTTATACCTATAAATGGTATAAAGTGGTACTCATGCTTTTAATTGCACTTTTATAGAGGTCTCAAAAATAAATTAATTAAAAATAAAGAGAAGAAATACTCAGAAAAATGATCAACAGATGAAATTAGAGATTTCCCAAAACAAAATACATAAAGTAAAAATATATTATGAACATATTGAACCATTTAGGAACTCATCAAGTTTTTCTTCCTAAATTATCCTGCAGTGATAAAAGGAGATGATATATACAAGTAAAGTTCTTAGAACGATGATTCTCTCATTAAAAATGTCCGTTAGTGTTAGAAATGGTGATAATTAGGACTAGCATTTAGAACTGGAATAGAAGTGAGAGAAAAAAAGAAACGGTATAGAAATTACCAAATCTAACTACAAATGTTAAAGTCATGATGTAGAGTGAAATGACCACTAAAATTTTTCTGAAAATGTATAAATTTGTGCAGCTTTCCTAGAAATTAATTTGACAATACATTTCCAAAGTATTAAATAGGCTTCTTATCCCTTGATCCCCAAATCCTTTTCAAAGATACAGTCATCAAGAAGTCATGAAATGTAATGTGTGTAGGGCTGGGGATATAGCTCAGTGGAGTAAGCGCTTGCCTAGCAAGTGCAGGGTCCTGAGTTCGATCCCCAGTACCGCAAAAAAAAAAAAAAGAAATGTAGTGTGTGTGTGTGTGTGTGTGTGTGTGTGTGTATCAGTAAAGACTTCATGAAGAAGTTATGTTCTTAGGAATAAGACTCTTGCATTTCACTTACTAAAATTTTGTGCATATTCTTTAAGCTGTTTGGTTTTCATCTTGACATATCAGTACTAACTTCTTCAGACAGTTATCAGAAGCACTCCGATTCTGAATGTAAAATGCTTAGTATCTTGCACACAACAGAGTCACATGTTAAGGGTTATTATTGTTTCACAATTAGTGTTTGCTGGGTTTAGTTAACAAATATACATTCGAAATTCTGATACTTTCAATAGGAGAAAATTTCTCTCATGACAATACTGGCAGAATGTTTTACTGCAGCAATATTTCTGGCTGCAGTTACTGATGGTTCATATTGACAGAATCTAGGCTATCTCTAGCATATAGTTTCTAAGATTCCTGATGATTTTTCCATTTGATATATGTAGTGTTAAGTCTTCTATCTAGATGTCCAGCCAGAGCCTCATGCAGTCATAGATGGGGTTTCCTTCAGAGGTGGCTAAATCTAGAGTGTGTGATTGATTCATGGTGCAACGCTAGTCTTAAGGTTGCTAGGATTAAGGGTGGGCGATTCTTAAGTCATTCTACTGATTTGTTTGGCATCACGCTAATCCTGGAAGCCTGCATACAATATAAGGGACAGAAAGAGGCTTGTGTCATCCCTTGCGTGTTTCTTTCTGTTGTCCTCTGCTTTCCGTGAACTGGAGCCAGTCAATTACAGATTGAAACGTCTACAGACTATGAGCTAAATAAACCTTTCCCCCCATTAACTTTAGCGTGGTATTCTATCTCAGCAATGAGAGAAAAGTAACAGGAGGAGGCCTGATATTGGGAAAAATCTTCAAGAATTACTATGTAGAAATTTTATAGCACAGATCTGAGGTATAGGGAAAATGTTCTACTCTCAGTCTATGGACTGACATTCATGAACAGACTTTAAGCACTCCAATTTTGTATGGGAAAAAAGTGAAAAGTGAATTAAATTAAGTTTCATATAACGCCATTTATTCAAATTGGTCAAATTTACCAAAGATTTATTTTTCTCTTGTTAAATTTAATTAACTTATTTTTGAGTTAAGTGTGATCACTTATTATATTTAATAGTATTGTTTTTAAAACATCAACAATATTAAAATTGTACTAAGTATAGGTTAAAATACATAGAAAAACCACTGAGTGAAATATAGTTATTATGGAATAAGAGTGACTAAAGTATAATAAATTAATTTTCCAAATGTTTATCACTTTTCCCTTTTTTAATAAAGATCTTAAGTTTTCCACATTTATTGTCAAAGGACAAATAACTACACAAACATGTATGGGATATTTTTAGGTAAGTAAAGACCCTGTTGTAAACTTTAAAAATTAAAAGCTTAAGGTTATTAGTCTCATCATATCACTTTAAGGAATTAGCTAATGAAATTTTTGGCTATAATTTTAATTGTTTAAAATCAGGTACTATATTTCTCAAGTGAAATTGAAAAGAAAATCCACAAGTTCCTTATTTTGTTAATAAAATCATAATTATTTATAAATTATATTGCTGAATTTTAATAGAATGCATAAATACTTTAGCATTCATTCAACATTGATCATGTTCTACAAAGATATTCCATGTAGATGTGGATAATGAACAGTAAAGAAATTCATAAATTAACTGATGACATTTTGGAAGTGAAGAGTCTATGCCACGCATTATGGAAGTGTTTTGTGTGCCTTACCATATTTACCCCTTTATAATTAAGTGGTGAGTTTTGTAAAATTGTCCACACTATACAGAAGACCCTGAAGTTGAAAGATTAAATAATCTACTCGAACTGGTAGATAAACCACTGGGACGTTTGTTATGTCTCCTGTGATGAGTTACTCTCCAGTACTTGCAGAAAAAACTTTACCTTAAGAGTTGCCTCTGCTAGCTAATTTCAAAGTAACTTTATGCTTGAAAAAAGATGAGTTATTACATAGAAATTGCTTAGGTACTAGTGACTCATAGTATAACATATAAAATTTGATACAAATATTACTTGAAATAGCTTTCTAAAACATCAGGAATATTTTACCTAAAAGAATGTACCAGAGAACATATATAACGTGGAGTGACAAGGTTTGTTATTAATAAGAAAGGATGTTAATCACCCACATTGCACTCTTTGCTTCGCATGTCCTGCAAACTCTACACCTCCAGGTACTTTACACTCAGCAGGAAATTATTAAATTGCTTGGAAAACATCAAAGAAATAAAGAATTCCTCCTGATAGGCAAGTTAACAACTGTGCCCTCATATCAGTAAGAGAAGGTCAAGGGGGCTAACGCATTCATGAAGTGAGAGAAAGGGCAGACTAAAGGCGATACCCTTAATCCTTAGAGCCAAGTAATCATTATCAGTGATGACGGAAGAAGTCAAATATGCAATTGCTACAGAGTTACGATGCATTCAGATTCATAAAGTAAAGTGGGGCATTAGGCACTAGACTGGTAACATAAATGGAGGATGAAATGCCTCACCATGAACACTGACACTTCTGCTCCAATTGCATGCTATCTTTTTGTTATATTATTCTAATTTTCGTTTGATTTATAGCTATTATTTAGTAGTAATGGTTCATGTGAAACAACATTATACAAATGTTTTCTCCCTGTAATTATATATGCTTTCATCCAACAAATGTTTATTGATTATATTCTATGGTCACGTGAAATTTGCAATAGTGTATGTATACTATGTTAACTTAAAATATACTATTATTGTTTCAGAGCCGAGCTTTACAATTTCCTGTCACAATATACAAATATAGCCATTACATTTATAAAATATTTTGCTGTATTAAAAAAGTGTGACAACAGTACTACAATTTATAATTGTTTAGAGCTTGTGATTAGAAAAAAATAATATTCTTTGAAATATTCTTTGAAGTTCTGCAATGAATGGGATTCATTTTTGTTGTTTGACAAAACCAAAAATTTCATATCAGTCATTATGTTGTTCAGTATTATGATTGGTACTTTATGTATATTAAATTATTATATAATGTTATTATTTGTACTTATATGTGCATATTAAATGACCAAGTGGCATTGCATGGTAGATCATATATTCTTTTTTCTCCAAAAATTCAATATACCATATTATCTAATGAAGTTATCTCCACTTTGCTAATGGTCAGTGAATTATCCCTTCCAGAAAGCGTGTTAATGTTTAATAACATAAAGATGGTCAATAATTAAAATTCAAAAAGGTTTGTACACATATCCTCCAGACAAATGCTACTAAGCCAGACAATATCTCATCAGGTCAGTCTTCTCAATAATGTTATTGTTATGTATTCAGGTGTTATAGTCACAAAGATGACTAAATAATCAATGTTGCTCAGTAGGCAAAGCAAATTAACTCAGGGCTACGCTACAGACGACTTCCAGTCTAGCAGGGATTGGAATACACTGCTCCTTGAGGGTGAGCCCGGCTTTGGATGAAATCCCGAGACACCATCTTCACTGCTTCTGTATCTGTCCTGACCTACCTCACTGTCTTTTGCTTTTGTTCCCCTGGTCGAGTAGCATTTCCTTTCTCCCTTTCAAGGTACCACACAGTAAGCTGGAGGGATCTCTTTTTGTGATAGTTCAACCTTACAGCTTTCTTCTATATCAAAATGTACACCCCATCAATTACTAGCCATGAAGGGGAAGGCAAGTTGATAATTAAATGATAATAAATTTAATAAGCGATTACAAATCTATGGTTACCATTTCCAAAGATACTTATGGTCCACCAGAAAACATTTTATAAATAGAATAAGTCAAAGAGATATCTCTTGAACAGTAAAATATCAAGGGACAATATGAAATATCTTCAGAAATGTCAGCCTTTCCCAATAATTAGAGAAAATTAGGTCTATACCTGAACTGCTCAAAATTATGAGAACTCATATTCAAACTTTAGTTTTGTATTTAATTCTTAGTTGTCTCAGACATGTAATGAGACAGGGGATTTAGTATTTGGGCCATTAAATATAATTTCATATAATGATAGAATATTTGAATTCTAATTTAAGAATAAGATAACATTCTTGGATCTTGATTAAACTTAACTATATGTAGTTATTGACATCTTGTCAAAAAATATACTATATTTGCCAACCAGTCCATGATGCTGAATACCATCTATAGGTGGTTTTATAATTACAACTAAATTATAATATAATTAGTCCCAACTTGAACAATCCATAGAACTTATGTAGCCAAGATAATATTTTAAATGATCAGAAAATCTGTCCTTTTCCTTTTTAATTTCCACTTACATAGTAGGAGAATGAAGATTAAAAAATATACTTAAGTGAAACCAGTATCATGATAAATTATCTACTATTTCCCTGTATTTAATATTGGATAAATACAAACTTACTTTCATCATATTAATTACAACTTAATTTCACCATATTTTTCCTTCTTCTTTCTCTACATTCTTGATAGAGAAATAAAATGCAGACCAGATTAGATTTTTTTCAGTCAGTAAAATCTGACTTTATTGCCTTTTAGTCATAGTTTTGTTGGCTTTAGGAGAAAAAAAAGTAAACATGTAACAACTCATCATATATCTTAATAGTATTTTTAGAATTAAAAAGAGTTGCCTCAAGTAGAACATTCAGTAATGCCAGACTTTAAAAAAACTAGTAAGTAAGGTGTTAAATATTTCCCTGTGTTGCTGTTGAAACTCTACACTATTCCATAGTGTATGCCCTCAATCATCACTTGTCCAGATAAGGGTGATCAATCTCAATTCCCCATAAAATGTAATTTCCATTACAGACAAGCAATAAACACTACCAATTTCTTGGAAGCATTGGACTTCTACAAAATAATCCCCTCTAAAAGAGAGCAGGGGAGAATACTTCATTTTGCCATGGAGATACTGATATGTAGAAGGAAGGAAAAGTCAATTCATCTTCTTATCTTACCGAGATGTCTATAATTAATGTTTGTTTAGTTTCAAGGAAAAAAAGGGCAAAATAGAAGTCAGTGAAATTGATTGTTGTTGAAGTAAAAGAGCAGCAACATTGTATCTCAGAAAAGGAATCATTTACTATAAAAACTATAAGCCACATCATCTCCCAAGCATCTAACGTTCTGCGCAGTGCTGAAATAACCTGTTATGCAAGACATGATCACTGATATTATGTAAAGTACCCTGTGTAGGATAAAAGGTACAGCTTTCACCTCAGGAAGCTTGGATTTACCTAGAATATAAAACATCCCAATTTAAAAGGGTATTTTTCCCTAAAGACACATCAAGCAAGATACTTTCCTTACAAGGAATTCAAAAGCTACTAACTTTATTATATTGACATACATGAATGCTTATTCTGTTTACTTCAGGTGAATTTTCTGAAACTAAAATCTGGTTTTCACTTTCTTAATATTATTATCATTAGTATAAGTTTTCAATACCTAATTAACACGTGTCACACACACACACACACACACACACACAATCTTGACAATTCTTGTTTCCTTCCCTCTCACTTGTCGCCCATTTCCCCAGTCTCTGGAACTTCTCCCGTTTCTCAGAAAAGTCTAGCTCCCTTTTCTTTTTGGTACCCGGAATAGAAGTCAGGACCTTGCACTCGCCAGGCAAGTGTTTGTTTCACGGAGCTAGATACTCGGCCTTATCCCCCTTTCTCTCATCTATCTTTCATTTTGCGCTTTATGTGAATTATACAATCATACCTTGGAATGTGAGTGATTTGTTCTGTGAGTGTTCTGCGAGAACAACAGACATTTCTGATAAACATTAACTTGATACACAAGCGATGTCTTGCAATATATCTAGTGATGCCAAATGGCACTTGATCACAATCGACCCAATCTCTCTCTCTTGCTTGGATTGGGGTGATCATCTCCCAACAGCAAGAGGCTAGGGAGGTCTCCCAGGCAGATGGGGAGGAGAAGGAAGGGTGGAGGAATCTCCCACATTAAGTGAGATTAGACAAATGGGTAAATATGGGACACAGTCCAAAGTTTTGTGAAAAAGCACCAACCAAATAAGGCTGCAGCAGTGTGAGCAGTGGATATTTTTTTCAATAGAATAGTGAAAAAAAGAACAATAGTAAAATACCCACATCACAGACAAAAACAAACAAAGCAAAAACATTAAAAATGATACAGAGTTTCAAAAGAATATGGTATGAATTAACTATAGTTGCTATATTCCACACTGTTATTTTCAATGAAGTTGCTCATTCACAATGCAATATTGCATTTTTGTGAAAACCTCAGAGGAAGGCAAAAGCCAGTATCATTGGGATAGATTCCTTATTAAAGTTATATGAAAAGAAAAAACGTTTTCACTGAGTCTAACATGATGCTTTGAATTTTTACATGCAAATAGTTATATTATCAACATATAAATTGGTCAAATTCTGCAGAAATCCCAAAATACACATTATACCTAAACAGAATTGAAAATATTTAATCAGATATTTATATTAGTGTTATTCAAAAGAGATTTTAATAAATTATTCTCCTTCGGGTCATTTACTGTGTTTCAATTTCTAGAGAGTGTTTGTATTTAAAATGGATTTCATTGTTATAAAAACAGTGACCTTTTCATGTGTGTATGTTTAATTGATCATTTAAAATAAACTGGTACAAGCCAGTTGTGGTGACCCATGCCTGTAACCCCAGCACTTGCGTGGTTGAGGTAAGAGGATTACCATGAGTTTGAGGCCAGCGAGGGCTACATGGAATGTCTAGGGAAGCCTCAGTTGCATAGCAAGATCCTGTCTCAAAAAAAAAAGCTGATACAAACATATGTATGAAATATTTAATTAAATATGTAATATGTAACAGAAAACTTTTAATTTGTCTTATTTCTCTTAATTTTATGTGAATTTAGCTTATACCAATTTGTTCAGAGCCTTCAAAGGACAAGAGTATTTATCATAAACCAGTTGCTAATCAATTTTACAGAAATAGTGAAAAGCAAAATGGTATCGATTAGTGAATTAAAACCTATAAAATAATTCTATGGAAAAAATACTAGTAGCTGAAGAGTTTACACAGAAAAACATGTACAGTTTAATTATTATATACTACAAATTTTGATTATGATTTATCTATTTAAACATTCATCTTCTTCAGCATATAGAATATTGACACCTAGAACCTAATAGCTTTTTATTTATTTATTTACTTTTTGTCGTTTTGAGACACAGTCTCGCTATGTAGCTCAGGCTGGCCTTGAACTTGCAAAGATCCTCCTGCCTCAGCCTCCTGAGTGCTGGGATTACAGTTGTGCACCACCATGCCTGGCTTTAAACTTTTTTTAAATTTCTAGGTTATTACCTGGTAAAATTAAAACCTAGTGTAACTTCAAGTAGTGTTCATTACATAAGTTAAAATTCTATTATATCAGCATCAATATACCAAAACTAACAAATCTTCTAGAATTATGACAATAGCATGTTCTTATGAGGCAATTTAAATGTCAAAACATCCCCAACTACACATTTATAACAATAGGATGTATCATTAATGTTTGTACTTTTCAAATTTATTAAGTATATCATGTTCATTGAATAAAAAATTCCAGAAAACTTATGTTCATTTTGTTATTTTTAAGCCTTTTATACTTGAATAAGGTCATTCCACCTTGATATATATGTATACATACATTATTATAGTTGTACAATAGTACAATAGTTGGCATAGGAAAGAGTATCATATATGCACAGATGTTTGAGAGAGAAAGTCATGCCAAAATCAAGTTTCCTCCTCCTAAAACTGTAGAGTTGAAGACTGATTTTTACTTATGCTTCCAAGTATAAACAAAGACTGTCTGAAACTTTCTTGGAAAATAACAAATTTGTAAAGCTCTTTAGAAGTATCACATTCTCAAAATCTGAAATGCAGGTCAGCCTTAATTTCTCTTAGAGCAGGTATTTTTTATAACCTGAACATTGGTCTGCCTTGAAATTTTCTCTTCTAGATTTAGTCCATGACCATCTTGTTTACTGAAGCTCTGGGTCATTTCTAATTTTTTATTACCTTTTATTCTCTTTAATTTTTTATCACTCTTGCACTCTTACATGTGGTAATCTGAGCAACTGTGTTGAAGATAACAACATGTAGTATAACAACCGGTGTTAATTCCTGTCTTCTTGTTTTGAAATCCTGCACCATTTTTATTATTTTTGTGTGGTTTTGTTTTTGTCTTTGTTGTTATTTTGTTATTGTTTTTCTTTCTCTTAAAAAAGCTAAAAAAAATTTAGCCCCATACGAAACCTTAGAGCTTGTACAAAATATAGTCAAATTCTTTGTCAGAATATAAAGTATACGGCTTCTAGTGCAACTGCCAATAAAGTCTACCTTCCCAAATGAGCTTCCTGAGACCGGTTCATGCGGCCTGCATTCTTACCAACATTCCTGTCCCTAAGACTGTGACTACATTTTCCCAACAAGCACTGCTCACAACATTCTAGGTTCTCTCTAAACTGGATCTCAAATTTTTCCAAACACCTCCTTCCAACCAATTCCAAATGATTCTGAACCACATGATCAGGGATTGCTGGGGACCTGACCAAGATCTCCAACTGCCTGTGTGAGGGGGTATTGTGAACGATGAAGAAAATACCGATACACATTTAGTAGAACACAAAAGTGGGCTGGTAGGTCAGTGCCTTGGGCAAAGACAGACCTCTTTGGCCAGCTCACCTTTATTTCTTCCAGTGAGAAGGGGTGGGATACTTTTCCTGGAACAGCACTGAAGTAGTAATGAAATGTGCAATGTCACAAAAGAAACAATTTAAGATCCTTTTCCACACCTGCATATGAGCCCTTCCTATATTGTTTTCAGCAGACCTTACCTTGGCCTGTGAGTGCCACGGTATAAGGGCCACTGAGGTTTTACTTTTGGCTGAGAAGAAGCAGGAGTTTCCACATTCCAATTAGCCCACAAGGCAGGGAAAGGAGGGCCTCAGACAGATTCTCTCCTCAGTTTATAAACTGTGGGCTCCCACAAGGTGTATTCACAACGGTGAACACACTTTCACAGTGTCAATTTTCTGTATTATTCAGCTTTCCAATTCCTGGGACAAAGCACCTGATACCTAAACTTAAAGAAAGATTCAATTTGGCACATGGTTTTGTTGTTTCAGTCCGTGTTCTGTTGGCTCAAAGTTAAATACAACATAGTATAAGGACATGGTAGAGGAAATTTGCTCATATTGCACCATCCAGGAAGTGGATAATGAAGGAAGGAATTGGGGAGGGAGACACATACCTCTCAACCAGACCTCTCCTGGCACCACAGTTAGCTACAGACTCATCAGTGGTTGAACCCACTAACGGATGTGGCATCCCTCAAATACCTTACCCAACCCCAGCCGGCGAACAGGAAACCTTTGAGGGAGATTCTAGATCCAAACCATAAGGCCCAGACCATATTGTTCTAATTTTTTTTCCTAAAGTGCTATGTACAACTCCTACTATTCATCAGGGTTAACATTCATCACAATATATGTGTAATGATAAAGTCTAAAACATTTTAGGGCAAGGATATATGTGCACTTATGTTTACTTTACTACTGAATTCTACTGCATAGTAGAAATCTTAGTACTTATAGGTACTAAAGTAATAGTTGGTGATATACTGTTGCAATTTAATTGAGACTTCATCCAAATTGAAAGGTGAGATACAGAAGTTCTCCTTATCCTAAGAGATGCGCTTCAAGGCCTCAAGTGAGTGTCTGAAACAAAGGCTAGCTCTGAGCCTTATATAAATTATACCCTTTTTCCTACACATATATGCTTAGGACACGGTTTGATTTATAAACTAGACATATAAGAGATTTACAACAACAGCTCTAAATTAAATAATTTGAAAAGTACTTTGCAATAAAAATTATTTCAAACTTGCAATTTTTTTTTAAATTTCTGGAGATTTCCATTTACTATTGCTTGGTCAAAGTTAACTGTGGGTAAGTAAATCCACAGAAAGTAAAACCAAAGACAAGAGATATCAATTCAAAACAGGAGGCATAAGCTACTGAATGTTTTCATTTTCCCATATCAGTTAGAACCAGGAGGTATAGTTATGGAATGTTTTCACCTCCCTCAAAAGCTATTGCAATATCGCTGACATATTTTTGTTTAAGCAATTAATGATATCTCTGCCTTGTCAGCTGCTTTTATAATTTTTCTACTGTTTGTATGAAAAGACTATATCATGTCAGTCTGGTTCTTATAATCTTGAGACATATTTCCAGTGCTTAATGCTTAGACTTTCATAATCAATTGAAAGTAAGATCCTACCTACTTGTTTTTACAATATTTTACCTATTTCAGTTTTTTGTTTATTTATGACATGGCTTATCAAATCTAATGGTGAGTTTGAGGGAGAGATTTTTTTAATCAGTGTAATATTAGAAGAGACTATCAAAGTTTCACATCTTTCGGTAATAAAAAAATCATAGATCTGGGATCCTCCATTCCTAATTTTCAAGTTACTTTTCAGTGGTGACTTGAAGCAAAGTTTCTGAGCGGTCTGTGCCACTTTTTCAAATGTGCAGTGAGGAAATTACTTCAGTACCTGGTATATTTTAGGAATTAAAATTGTGTGTGTGTGTGTGCCTGTGTGTGTGTGTATGCTTGTATGTGAATGCACTAAACTGAAGGCAATGCATAGCAAAACACCTTTCCAAAAAAACTGATCAAATAATGTGCTAGTTAATTACGATAGTCAATGTGAATAACTTAAAGAATGCCTGGAAGATTAGAGAAACTCAGTTGTGGATGTGTCAGAGAGTGACTGACTTGTGGGCCTGAAACTGAGGAGGGAAGCCCCACTCTGGGTGTGGGAGGCATTGACCAATGGGCTTGTAACCTGCATGGAATGAAAAGGGAAAGAAGGAAGTCTCCTTTTGCTGTTTAAGAGGAACTGCAGCATTGCCTTTCATCACTTGCACACAGATTCTTCATTCTTTCGGAGCAGACCACTTGACTTTGTGACACAGATTCACATTAGATCCTGTAGTGAGCTTCAGGCCTTTCACAATCTATTGGCTCCTTTGAGAGGGAATCTAGCTCATTCATCCATATCTGTATTAATCCTGCAAATATATGTTGGTTGTATATTTTCCTTCACTGTGACCCTGCCACAAACAAGGAAGCCACTATCTTTGCCACTGAGGAGCTCACAGTTTTGGACATCCGCAGACATGTATACAAATAAATATATGACAGTATGGGGTTATGATAGAAGGAAAGCCGAGTATTTTAGGAGTGAGTATCTGGAGCAACTAGTATTGTGTTTTCAGCTAGAGCTATGAATATTAGACATCTTATAGTTGAGTGTGTACCAGAGAGAGTTAATCAAAGCAACAATACCACACAAATATCTCCTGAAAAGAATGACTGGGCAGCCACCTGTGGTTTTCCCATCCACAACCTGCTTTCTAATTTTATGAAAACTACTGAAACTTATCTTTCTTTAAGCATGTGTAATTGAAGTGTGCAAATATGAATATGTGGTTGTACCTGTTGCTACGTAAGACTTGTAATGGTCTATGTTAAGGGGAAAAAGATAAAAGAAGGTAGTTATGTGAAACTTTCCAAATTCATGTGTCTAAATCACAAGTGTGTTTGTGAAACGTATTTTCCTTGATGTGCTTGTTTTGTGAGTGTGTTATTAATACAAATGTCATGTGTGGGGGTGTACACCATGCAATACCATGTCAGTGCTCTGCTAAAACATGCAACTACGGGGATGGATCTCACCAGTATCATAAATTATTTTGGCAACAATAATAAATTAAAGAGGCAGAGTTTAAAATAAAGGAAGTTTAAAATAAAGGAATAAATTTGGAAAAAGATAGGGGAAAAAGCAGAAAGAGAGCTACTCAGGGGGAGTAGGGAGCATCAGAAAGTGAACACCAGTGGGTTTTGCCCTCAGTTCTTTTCTATTTGGGACTGGCGGTTTCACCCCGCCCCCACCCCCCATGCAGAACTTGCAAGTTTCTACCATCTGGTCGCCCCTCTGGCTGTTTTGATTCTAACCTGGGTACCTCTATCTGCATCCTGTATGGCCATTTGGTCCTTCCTTCTTTCCTGATGGGTAAGTATGGTGAGGGAGAATCCAGAGAAGGACCGGACCACTTAGAGTTAGAAATTAGGTAAACAGGACACAGGTGTATCTGGCACAGTGGTGCCATGATGGTAAAGTGAGAATAAACATGTAAGTATATACACATAGGTGTGTGTATGTATATATACTTTTATATAACAAATAAGAGCCCCTCGGTGGCTCCCTCTCATCCCCTTGGCGTTTTACTGGGGGGCTATATACCTGTTTCTGTGAATTCTTGCGTTAATTCTGTTACCTGGAACCTTACTGGGCCTGGTTTCTCTCTGTCTCTGTCTTTCTAAATTGCTGGCGCCTAACTGCAGAAACCAAAGCTGCTTTCTGTAGCATTTCCTAGTCATCTCTTTTAGCAAACTTAAGGACATCTTGTTTTATCCTTTTTCCTGCCTATGACCTCTGGCCCACAAAGACTTGAATCTTTCTTAAGACATCTTCAAACATGCAGGAACTTCTCTGTTTTCTATTCATTCTTCAACGGTTCTGGTGTGAAATAAGCTGTACAGTCTCATGCTACTTGAAATTAAATGAGCGCATATGGGTGATCCTGGGAGACCGTGGATCCCCTACAGAATTGAGCTACATAAGTTGAAAGAGCTATGGTTCCACCACTGTTTTTCGCAATATAGTCATGATTGCTTTTTCAGTATTATTTATTTAAAAGCGAGAACACAACTGAACTATATTGTAGTACATATTTATAAAAATCTTTAAGACTCACATTTAAAATAATTAACTTATCATCCTGTCAAACACATAATTAGGACCTGACAATGTGCTACTTGTCTCATACAAAGATAGGAATTTTGAAGAACACTGACAAGTAAACAGACAAAGAAAATACAAGGTGCTTGAAAGTTTTTGAAGGTTTTTAAGCAATTAACTATGTCAGATTTTACTATCCAGAAGATAACTCTGGCATGAAGATAAGTGGATGAAGCAATGTTAAGCTAATGAAGCAGAATGTAAAAACAAAGGTGTTGGAAGAGAACCCTAATAGCGAAGGAAAATCAGAGGGGCCAGAGGCATTGCACCAGGTTAACAACTCAGGGTTCTTTGGCCTGAGGCAACCACAGAAACAACGTGGGTTTATTAAGTATTGAAGTCCCTACAGGCAGTCTGTGGATGCTGGAGAATATATATATATATAGAGAGAGAGAGAGAGAGAGAGAGAGAGACAGACAGACAGACAGACAGACAGACACACAGACAGACACACAGAAAGAGAGAGGGAGTGGGGGAGGGGAGGGCGAGTGGGAGACGGGGGCATGCAGACGCTTGGATTTCCTTTTTTACACTCAGTGAGGAAGACACTAAGAATATGCAAGAGAGAGGAACAGCCACCATCCCCCAAAAATGTGTTATGGAAATGAAGTCCGAATATTTACAAGACACTCTCCTCTTCCCTGGCATTCACCCTCTTCCCATGCCTTTCCTGAAGTCCTGGTGATTAGGTTTAAAATGTGCTGAAATAGTTAAACTTCTGATGGTAATAATCATGGCAATCAACTCTTTCCAATCTCACGAAAGAACGAAAATTGCAGGGTAAAAAATGGTTTAATATTAAGAACTCAATAAAAGTTGGAAACGGGCATGTGTGCATGCAGTCCATGCAGTCCTGGAATGCACAAAGGAATCAGAAATCGAGCCTTTACTTTACAGAATAAAGCCGTATCTTGAAAAATCCTTTGAAAAAAGCCGCATTCTACGTAAGTACGACTCTCCATGTCTCCGTTCCTCTTTCAGTCTTTAAACTCCTGTCCTCTGCAGAGAGGGGCAGGGAGGCGGGGCTCAGCACCTCGCTGTGCCCCACTCTCCTCGGACTGACCCACTCGGCTGACCGAGCCTCCGCCACACACCTAACCCATCTGTGCCTTTCACAACTCACCATCATTATCATTTCGGTCTATAATGTCCTGCAAAATATTATGTGTTTACAGATGAAAGTTTGGACGTGACTGGACATGAGTGCTCTAATTTCACCCCTGGATTAATCCGATGAGATGATAGTTTAATGGCTTTCCTGGGAGGGAATGGACACAAGGGTAGGTGTTTCTTCCATCTGTGGGACAGTCACACACGGAGACCTGAACTTGGGAACTGGCTGGTTGCAGGCCCTCTGGTGATTTGCGGCCCTTACCCTCACCCTCGGCCTGGCTCTCGCTCTGGCTTCCTCCCCAACCACCACCAGCAGCTTTCCTGGGCTATGTCATCCTGCCGTGCTGTGTTCGCCTCACCAAACCTAAATCAGGGAGTCTGCTGAGCCCTGACTGAGACCCATGAATCTAAATACCTTTTTCCTCATCGAAGGTAATTTGTGGGAAAACTGTCTCAGCAACAAAACTCTACTTGGCACAAATATGGAGCTGAGAAACCCTTCCTAATCCACACTGGATGTGTCTGAGACCTTCACCTAAAACTGCAAATAGTACTGAACCTGGAATATCCTTGTGGGTTTTTTTCTGTATATTTATATGTAGATAAAGTTTAATTTATATATGAAGCATAGTAAGTAAGACTGACTAGTAGTAAAGTAGACTTACAATAATTCATTGAAAGAGAAGTTCTGTGAACATGGTCTCTTTCTCAAAATATTTTATTATGCATTTATGTTTTCACTGAAAGGAACATTTTACAGCTTCTCTTTGGGAAGTACAAATTGTCAGCATCACTATTCTTCGACATTATTAACATTGGAAACAAGCACTGACACATTGTTTCAGTTTATTCAATGCCAACAGGGCAACTGATACACTAAAGTATGGAAAGCCTGAGTGGGGTGGATATGCTAAACAAAGAGAGGATTCTCCTGTGGGGTGGAAGGTCATGAGAGTTCATCAGGCTACTTATACTGGTATTCAATTCACAATTTATGATTTATTTATTTCTGGAATTTTCTGCTGAATATTTTTGGGCTACAGGAGACTGGGGTCAACTGAAATTGTGAGAAGTAAACCTACTGATAAAAGCGGACTGTCTCAGTTACTATTTTCTTGCTAAAACAAAGTACCCAACACCCAGAGTTAAAGGAGCAAAGGTTCATTTAGCTCACAGCTTGTAGAAGTTTCAGTCTGCAGTCAGCTGGCTCCAAAGCAGGGTGGCACAGCGAGGGGCATCCTAAAGGAGAAACAACCCATTGCAGGACAGGCAGGAAGCAGCAAACCTGCCTTCTTTCTGCTGTCCCTTTGTATTCCAAGCAGGCTACAAGCCTGTGGATTGGTGCCACCCACACCAGTGTGGGGCTTTCCATTACCCACAGCCAAAACAATGCTAAACCAAGCAGCAGTGTAGTGATCCAATTATGGTGCCCTTAACCTCTATTCAGACACTGTTAATTCATAGTCACACACCCTAGGTCCGGCCAGCTCTGAAAATCCCCACCTATGACCGCTTCAGGCTCTGGGGGGTGTCTAGTTTCTAGACCACTGAAGGTTTATTCCACACAGGAAACTTTCCATTCTTATCTAGAACGGAATACCCCCATGAAAATGCCTTTGTCTCTTTTTTTATTTTCCTTGTGCCACACCCATCCTCTTAAAAATACTCTTTTTAAAAACGCTCCTGAAATAATGGTATAGCTGCTGCCAAGAGAGGAATGGATTTAAGGACCTATTATGGTTTATACATTGTATCAACTTGGGGAGTCTAGAGGTTTGGCGGAGTGACTCAGCAGGAAGCCAAGGTGCTTACTTTGTACACATCCTGAGCCTGTGGAAGAGGAGGGCATGGAGGCTGTGTGAGAGCTACGCGCCCCCTGGTTGGGGGTAGGCTGTTTACAAGGTAAGGGAAGGACAGAGGCTGCTTGCAGCCATTCCTCCTTTTTGCTTGTTGTTTTTGCTGTGCTCTGCTCCCCTAAACATTCACCTTCTGCCCTGTGCCACTCTGCCTCTAAGCAGCCAAGTATGGACTGAAACCTCCACAAACTGTAAGCTAAATAAACTTTTTCTTTTTTCATTTTGAGTGTTGGGTATTTTGTCTCAGCAACGAGAGAAAAGTAACCAAGACAGTCAACTTGGGGAGTCTAAAGGTTTGGCTGAGTGACTCAGCAGGAAGCCAGGGTGCTTACTTTGTGCACATCCTGAGCCCGTGGAAGACGAGGGCATGGAGACTGTGTGAGAGCTACAAGCTCCCTGCGTGGGGGTAGCCTGTTTACAATGTAAGGGAGGTAGAAGGAGGCTGCTTTTCACCATTCCTCCCTTTTGCTGGTTGTTTTTGCTATGCTCTGCTGACATGAACGTTTGCCATCTGCCATGTGCCACTCTGCCTCTGAGCCTGCAAAGTATGTACTGAAACCTCCACAAACTGTAAGCTAAATAAACCTTTCCTTCCTTCATTTTGGGTGTTGGGTATTTTGTCTCAGCAATGAGAGAAAAGTAACCAAGACAGGACCCTCACTTAAGCACTAACAAGAGCAATTTCATTCTTAATTGTCTGAGCAACTAGCTTTATGAGAAATTCCAGAAGAGTGATTTCTACAAGTGAGGAGTAGGTTCCAGAGCATTCATTAGATTACCAGTCACACTTACATCTTGTACAATCTTTATCATAGACACATGTGAGTGTCTCTAGGTTGGAAGCTACTTGGTGAGAGGTGTCAATCTCTTGTATTGCTGGTAGGATGGAGCTGAAATACTTGTTCTTTGAATAAACAAAAGAATAAATGAATCAAGGAAAATTTAACTGTAAGTCATATGTGCAGCAAAGAATAGTTTTTTTTTCAAGGCCAAAGTTCTAATTTTTAGGATTAATAGAATGTAGAAAAGTGCAGATGATTACCTGTTTTCAGAGAAATTTCAAGTTTGTATTCTAATGGTCTTATATTTATATGAAATTTTGGCATTTCATCACCCAGAGAAAATTATTTATCACTTCTCTATTGTCTTTTTATTTTGCCCTCTCTCATTTTTAAAACTAAAACTACGTTTGTGAAAGCACAGTGCTCAGTAAATTTGAAAGCAGAATTTGCATTGATTGTTAGTATCTAATGTCCAGTACAGCCCCAAATTAAGGTCTAAATAGAAGCATGGCACCGAGGCTTTTCTGCTTCATTCATAGACTGCATTGTTGATGCCCCGTGTGTAACAAAAACATCAATGTTGATTAAGAACTCCTTTAACCAGAGCAAGATCTTATTAAAACCTAGTAGAAAAACATCCTAACAGTGTTAGCACTGAAGACAACTCTTTTGTGTTTGAGGACCAAATTTCCTAATATTAGCGTTGTTAACTTTTATTACTGATTTTATATTTTTTCTATCTCCATTCTTATTGAATAGAGTTTCAATATTTCATACTAAAACTTGTAGTCTTCTTTCCTTAGACTGTTAGCTCCTTGAGGGGGCTGTCAAAAGACTATGGAACTAGTTAAACAGCATGCAGAGTTAACTTTAAAAATCTGGGTGTGAGATAAATGGCAAGTTGCCTTAGAGGTCTGAAGAAATTGGAAAAAAAGCTACTGCATTTAAATAGCTGGCTGCCCGTAATCCATCTCAGTGGCTGTCCATCAGTGGAGTAAAGATTCTTAGAGAGGGGCAGAGCTTTGGAAAGGAGCCTGTTTTTGATAAGTTGAAATGATTTCATGAGGTATAAATCTGTCTCAAGGATTTTTCTGCTCTTCACTTTGGCTTCTGCTTCAAAAAGAAGTGGTAGTGGCAGAAAACTCAGATGCTGCAAACTGGAGAAGCAGCGCTACAGCAGTCTCTGTGATTGGGGATAGTGGGGACACAAAAATAGCAAAAGGGCTGTGAGCAGAGAATGAAGTAAGGGGGACATGCAAGCGAGGCCACAGCCCAGAGGAAATCACTCACCCCAGGGTGACTCATTAAAGAACATATTTATCAAACTTGTAAAGAAAAACATGATCACAACCTGAAAACACTGATTATAATATTTAAATGATATTACTGCTAAGAAATTAGATTGTTTTCAAAATAATTTTATGATTCACAAATATTTATTATTAGAAATATCGGGATATTTTAACTAAATAAATGTCCTGTGCATTGCTCTTGACTAAAACCTAATAAACAAAAGGAATTTCTTGTTTTTAATGGGTGATTGTAATTTGTGCATGTCGAACACATTTAACTATCCTTTGGCTTTAGAAAGATTTAAAAATCATATCCTACATTAAGTATCAATACTGTTGTTTGAATTTTTTCTCAGCAATTTGAATTACTAGTAATAGAAATAATTTCATATTTATAAAAGTAAACATTAAGCCAATTAGAATAAATCATCTGAATTTCCAGATTTGTAAGACAGACAAGTTTAAAAACATCACGCCACTTCCTTTCATATTATCTTAGTTAATATACTGTTTTTGTGGACATGTGAAACATAAGGGTTTCTTATCCTGAATGATAATTAAAGAAACCTTGATTTAGAAAAGGTAGTGATGTTTTAATTGGAAAAGTTTAATGATACAACATGACCATGACTACAGTTTGATTTGATTTGCTAGCTAATATTTTAAGTGGATTTTATGTGCCTCTGTATTGTGGTCTGTGCTGTATTTTTCCATCCTTTATTTGACTTCTTATTTCCTGTAACACATAATCATATCTCATCTCTCACTCACTGAGCTCCTGCACGGCTGCAAGGCATACGCGTGGGATGCAATGCCAGGAAGGCCCCCAGTAGACCGAAACATTGGTCAATGAGCAGTGCTGGAATGCAAGTCTCCCTCACATAAGCCTCACAGACAGAAATGATTCACTTTCAATTAAAAACCTACTGTTTTTTCCTTTTGAAAAAAAAAAGAAACTCATTGCAATTCTAAATAGTACAAACCTACTTGAAAGGCATTGCTTCCTAATCATTTCCATTTATTTATCACTTAAAGATCAATTTCTGAACAAATGCTTTAGATATCTCATCTGTGATTGAATTCACAAAATACAATTTAACCTATCTAGAGAAACTTTCTTAGAGAAGAGTGCTTAAAGACAAGTGCTATGTCAATAGCAGCAACAACAAAATTAGCAAACCCTCGTGGATGGTGGAAATTTATTTATGAGTGCTATTTTGTTTCATTATTGCAAGGAAAACCTTTAAAAAGAGACCAAATATTTTTCTTCCATCTTTTTTTTTAATGAAAGGAAAACGACATAAAAATTTAGGGATAAGAAAAATTACATACCCTCATTTGAATGAAGTAATCTTTATGAAAATTGATATCCCCAGCTTTATGTTTGTATGTGATATCTGTATTAGCATTCTGTCAGGAGGTCAAACTCCTGAACAAACTCTTCTAAGATGAGGAGGGGTTTCTTCTAGCTCACAATTTCAGGTTTCGGTCCATGGGTGGCTGCTGCAAGGGAGAAATATGATGAAAAGGAACAGCAGAGGGAGGTCGCTTACATTGAGTCTGACAGGAAGCACAGCACTAAAAAGCCAGAGAGGATGAGTCCAGTAACCATTCATAAAGTCCCCAAAGTCATGCCCCATAACCCATCTAGACACATCCAGAAGTTTGTTTTACAAATCGTAGCATCTCTAAAGCCAATCTAGTTGGCAAAATTAACCATCAATTACCTATCTCTGACTAGCAAAATCTTCCCTGGAAATATAGCTGTTTTCAGGAACTGGTGTTTCAGAAAAACACCAGGCCTTTGCAGAGATGGCAAAGAGAAAGGTATTCTTATTGCAAAGCCCAGCAATCATCGGTGGAATTGGAAAATTAATTCATAAAATTAGTTTCAGTAAAAGAGTTCCTCTTTATTAAGTACAGATACAACCAATTTTATATTTGAGTATTATGATAAAGATTCATTTGATATATACAATAGAATGGAGAAGCAAAGATAAAGAATCTAGAACATGCACAATAATGTTTAAACATAGAACAGTCACAGAAAGAATGGATATGTGGGGAGAACAGGACATCTCTATGTAGAAGGTAAACAAGGTCTTGATTAGACAGGAGAACAGGCCAGGGCGTGTGCTTTGGTGAATAAGCCTGTGAAGAGGAGCACTGGCTGTGCTACAACAGCTTGCAAATCAGAGACGTGTTTAGTGTGGGGTTGTAGAAATGCTTCCTTGTGCTGTGAAGGGAGAGGCAATGTCGGATCCTAAAGAACATGACAAAAAATGAATTCCAGGAGGAAAGGATATGAATAAATGCTGAAGCATGAAAATGGCAAATTATTCTTGAGAAAATCCTCCCCTAAAAATCAAAGATAATCCTTAAGTGGAAGGTTTTAAAGGAGCTCAGCAAATGAAACTACAATGGGAGAGGGCGGGAGAGGTGGAAGTGCTGGGAATGAGGGAGGGGAAGGAGAGGGAGAGAGTAAAGGAAGAAAGGCAGTGGAAAATAGAAGAAAAGGTAAATAAGTGTGAAATGGACTACATGCTTCTGACAGAAAGCCTCTGGTAATCTGAGCAACTACTCTGAAGGTAACAATCTGCAATGTAATAGCCATTGTTAATTCCTGTCATCTCGTTCTGAAAGTCTGTAATTTTATAGTTTTATGCCCTTTAAAATAAAAAAGTAATAATTCATGGATTTAGTCTTGCTCTCTTGTTACCCCAACATGATGCTTACTGCCCAGCACCTGGGGTAGGAGTGAGTGGGGTGTCACCGGGATGCTGGATGCCTGTGTCCCAGACAAGGGAGGAGGAACCGTGTCCCTGGCACCTTCTGCCTGACATCGTGAGAGAGCATGGGGCTCTTTCTTTTCCATTCTTGTCTCTGTAGCTGCCATCTTTCCCTCCAATGAGGCAACACGTGGTTAAAACGTGGTTACCAGAACTTATTTATTGCATAGGAAAAACTGCAGATAAAATAAAAATGATGCAAATGTAAATATTACAAAAGGTAATCTTATAGAAAAGGCTAAATCAGCTATTTCTACTACATGCAGGAGAAAAAATAGCTACCCTGAAAAATAAAATACTTGGTTACTTTAAATAATATATTTTTATCATGAATAACACAAAGAATTCAATATTCTTTCTATTTGTAAATGTTTTCAAACTTCAGAATTTAAATGTAAAGGAAATCCTTTTAAAAATTTATGTAAAATATTTCTAAGCACTTGAATAAATCATTTAATAATATAGGGTTTCATTTCTAAGCTTATTAACCAGTAGATTTGTTAGGTGTTAGCAATTATATATGATTAGTGATTATATAAAATAATCAGTTACTGACAGGGTTATCAAAAAGTGCCATTTTTACATTGATTGAAAATTGAATATTATTTTTTCTTTCCACTAATTCATTTTCCCTTTCAGTTCTCAAAATGCCAATGAATGATAAAAAATTGATTTTTAGTTTTAAATTTATTAAAATAATTCACCTCATGTTAGATGGCATTGTTCTGAGAAATTTCTGCTGTTTTAGAGGTCATTGCTAAGTATCAGATAAGGTATTAAGCCAAACCTATGAGGCATTTTGAAGTAGATTGTCCATTGTCTTCAGGATTTCCTTCTGCATATGGCTTGCTTCATATCATGTTTTAATTTGCACCTTCTGCAACAAAAGCAAATATCCTGTGCTAATCAGAAGATTCAATCTCTGCATTGAAATTCTTCCTTAGATAACAGCAGGGATCTAGTCATAGAGTAAGGCACTAAATTATGGAAGAAGACAAAGTAATGACTGCTTTGACCACCATCTTTCATTTTGACTACATTAGACTACTTTGAATCTTGAAAATAAGATATACATAATCAGTACCTGAAATACCATCATATCTCAGTATAGAATAGTGCATAACTGAAATTCATTATAATGATCTATAAATCATCAAGTAGTTTCTTTCCTTAATGATTCGGAGATGAGGAAGGAGAAAAGAAGGCAGGGAAAAATATATAGCTATATATGCAAGACTGCTATTATAATTGTCTAGTTTCTGTAAGTTCATTGAATGGGTTATATTGTTTGATCAAATTTGCATGCCTATACCTGGTAATATGAGCAATTAATTTGAAGATAATAATATGCAATATAATACCCACTGTTGAATCAACATTTTATATCAAAGGATGTAAAAGATCTATACAGTGAAAATTACAGTGCCCTATAAAAGGAGACAAAGAGAATATCAGAAAATGGAAAGATGTCCCTTGCTCTTAGTAAACATAGTGAAAATGTCCATACTCCCAAAACTGTTATACAGATTTAATGTAATCCCAATGAAATACCATTAATGCGTCTCACAGATGTAGAGAAAGCATTCCTAAAATTCATTTGGAACCAGAAAACAACTAGATTAAAAAAGCAACTCTGGGCAACAAAGGCAAATCAGGGGGTATCACAATCCCAGATCTAAAATTATACTATAAAGCTACTGTGATAAACTCAGCATGGTACTGGTAAAAAAAATACAGGCCTGAGGATCAGTGGAACACAATAAAAGATGCAGGTACATCCCCAACCATACTCAGCCACCTTATCTTTGACAACATGCCAAAAATATTCACTAGAAGAAAGACAATCTCTTGAATAAATGGTACTGGAAAATCTAGCTTTCCACATGTTGAAGACTAAAATTAGACCCATATCTATCACCACGCACTAAACTAAAGTCAAAATGTATCAGGGACCTAAATATTAAAATAGAAACACTAAATTTATTGGAATAGAACGTAGGTGGAAGTCTCAGAGACATAGGTGTAGTCAGGGACAACATGAACAAAACCCAGACTGCAAGAGAAACGCTACAAAGAATGAACAAATGGGTATCAACTCACTAAAAAGATTTTGCACAAAAGAAATTGCCCACAAAGCCAAAAGAAAACCCACAGAGTGGGAAAAATTATACCTGGTTGTCTTACAGCAAAGGACTCACATGTAGAATATATAAAGAACTGAAAAAAATCAGATTCCCCAAAATTCAAACACCCAATCCAAAAATGAGCATCAGAGATGAATAGGCACTTCTCAGATGAAGAAATACAGATGGCAAATAAATACATGAAAAATGTTCAGTGTCATTGGTCATTCGAGAAATGCAAATTAAAACAACATTGAGATTCCATCTCATGCCAGAATAAATGGCTAGCATAAAAGAAAAAAAAAAAAAAAAACAACTGATAACAAATGCTGCCAGGGCTATGGGGAAAAAGGAGCCCTTCTCCACTACTGATGGAAACGTAGACTGGTACCACCACTGCGGAAGTCAATGTAAAGATTCCTTCAAAAACTGTGATTGGACATCCCATTCAAACCAGCTATCCCCCTTCTGGGTATCCTCCCAGAAGAATTAAAGCACTGTACCACATCAATATATGTGAACTCATGTTTATACCAGCACAGTTGGTAATAGGTACATCTTGGAAGCAACCCAGTTTCCCATCAACCAAAGAATGAGAGAAAAGGGTTTTTAAATATATATAAGAGTACTACTCAGCCATAAAGAGGGATACATGGAGTCTTTTATAGGTAAGTGAATGCAACTCAAGAACATAATCATGAATGAAATAGACCAGACACGTATGTGTAAAAATTGAATTGTCTCACTAGTGTGAGAAAATGAGCAAGTAAATAAGATAATAAAATGTACAATAGATATTGCGAATTGGGAAGAAACTTTTCAAAAGAAAAAACAAACAGTGATGGGGAAAGACGAAAGGAAGACCGGAAGAAAGGGAAAAAATATGTATACGTAAAATAGTTATACAGCTAGTTTCTCTTAGTTCATTAAAATGGAGAGTTTTGTGCTAGCATTGTATAGACAAGATATCATTCCTATATCTTCTACTCTGATTAACTACTAGGAAGATAATATTTAATATATCAACTATTATTCCTGTCCTGCTAACCTGTTTTGAAACATGGTTTCATTGTTATTTTTATTTTTCTCCTCTATCTAAGGTTAAAAAAATTGTTAATTTCTTACCATCTTGTTTTGAAATTGTGTATCATTTTTATTGTTGTTTTCTCTTTAAAATAAAGAAATTATCAAGAGAACATTACATTATCTTTTCCCTGTTAAATACCTGAAAAGTACTAGGCAGTAGATTGTATCACTTTTGCAGTTTTTAAAGCTGGTATTTTGGTAGCTAACTTTGTGGACTGGTGTAAATAGTTTTCAAAATATGATTTGGTAACAATTTGTTACATTGTCAAACCTTTGAAAGCTTAAAAGTTCCTGGAAAGATAGCTGGTAAAAAATGTTTTTAATGTATTTTGAAGAACATCTGTAATATCTGTGTCATTTACACATTCACCAATGGCCTTACTTCTATATGAAGTCTTAAAACATGAATGTCTCTAGTTATCATCTTGAAAAGGTTTCCTGTATATGATAGCACATAAAATTGGATTTTCTCATGCTTTTAGTTAAACATTTACTGAAACCTACTATGTATCAGAAGCTAAAAATAATAGATTATAATGATGAATAAGTCACGGACCATGATTTATAGGAACTTTTCATTCCTGAGTTGTAAAAATATGAGGTACTAGCAAGAAAACACTTATTTACGATGAGAGTGATGCTGGAAATTCCATGTGGCATCTATGAAAATTGTACTTTTTTTTTTTTGTACCAGGAATCAAACTCATGACCTTACACTTGCGAGGCAGGTGCTTATGCTCCTGAGCTGTATTCCCAGCCCTGAAAACTGTACATATTTAAGTTGCATACACATTAAAAATAGCTCAGGTGTGAATCAGCCCTATTGACAAGAAATTATTTTACACAATCTCCAGAACTGTAAACACCTTTGTACTTCTTAACTGAATATCCTTTTCCTCTCTTATGAGTTTGTCCTATTAACTTGTTCAGAATTATCAACGATAATTCTGAAATTTCTAGAACTTACTTAAAAATATTTTGTCATTTTTAAATATTTCATGTGATTGAAAAATATATCTATAACTATTCAATTATATAACTGTCACTGCTGAAATAGGAGCTAGTATTTTCCAGAAAATATTATTTATGTTACCTTTTACTTATCAATATCAAACATGTTCACATATTCACATATGATAATCATGAAGGCACAGCATGCCTCAATGTCCTAATTAAATGACCAACAAGAAATCATTCAGTATCTTAAGAACTGGCATAACTTAGCTGACATTATGTAGATAGTTCTACTTGATATAATTTAATTATTATGTGCATAGTAATAACTGAGCCACATTTATACTACCTGTAGATTTTTGAATATTTGCTGAATGCTATTTGGAGGCATTTCTTTTGGAGAATTTTTAAAATATGAACTGACACTTCTACAACAGTCTTACTTATGCAAAAGCTTGGGGAGTAGAAATATCTTTTCTTCTAATTGTGAATGAATTAAAATGAGATGAGATTTTTTAAAAATAGTTTTTGTTCTGTTTTCGAATAATTACCATGAATGGCATCATGTTCTTATTCAAAGGATTATTGAAGTTATCTCATGAGCTGCATTGTTGTTATAAACCCCAAAGAGCAGAAAAATTGCGTTTCGTCATCATATGTTTACACTGCCCTGAGGGAACATGAGGAGTGGGTTTGTTACCATCTGTGTATATGGATCTGAACAGCACACATGTGTATCAGAGCAATTACTCCGTAAATGCCACGTAACAATGGCTAGTGATGTAAATCTTGTGTGGCCTGTATAATACTGAGAAAGTTTTTATTCTAAAAATTAATGTCACCAGAGTTTATTCAAGCTCAAACTAACAAATAATAGTAGTCTTTATAAACTGAGAAAATTTTAAATGTTATATCGTTAATTTTACCTTTCTCAAACCTAACCAGTTAAAGAATTTAGAGAGAACTCTAGGTAACCAGGTACAATAAATATGCACAAGCCTGAACAATATCATTTCATAGAGGTGTTGAAAATAGCACTAAAAAGAATAAATTATATGATAGTCTCTTAAAAATGAACTTAATGGGACTATGCTCTGTTCTCTTTACTGTTGGTCTCTGTATTAATTTTTTAAAAAGTGAAATAGGATTTCATGCTCTTCATAGCAGTGAGCAAAGGTCCACGTCCCACTTAGCGGATTTCACTGGCCCTTTCCACTTTGTGTTCTTACAACTTTTCAGCCACCTTGCATTCAATACTCATTTCCCACTCTCCGTAATTCAACTTGCTTTTTCAGCCTGCTATTTTCTCAATTTCTTGTCATTAAATCTGAATTTTTTTCCTATGGGGTAAATATATATATATATGTATATATATACGTGTGTGTGTGTGTGTGTGTGTGTGTGTGTGTGTGTGTGTGATTTTTGTGGTCTTCACAGCAACTCTATTTCCTCTGTATATTATCTACAGCTCTTGCATTTCTTTGTGTATAAAATGTGGTTCTGGTATGCTTTTTAAATTAATAAGAAAAATATAAATCCCATCCATCTTTCAGTACTTGAAATCTTGAGGCACAAACAGACAAACACACTCCTGTGTTAGAGTTTCCATTTTATCTTTGCTATCCTTCAGTTCCTCACACCCAAGCTGCATTTCAATAGCTTTGTGGGGTGGAACACCCTTCGAAAACCCTTGTTGAAATTTACTTGCTGATGTGACAGTATTGGGATTTGAGGCTTTTAGGAGGTGATTAGGTCATAGGGCTCTGCCCTTGTGAACAAATTAATGTACAAGTGGATTAGTTACCAGTACAGAGAGTTAGTAATCCTGAGAATGGCTTCTTGTAACTTCAGGCCTCTGTGTCACCCTGTCTTTCCCACGCATTCTCCTTTAATCTTTGCCATGTTATGACTCAAGAGGAAAGATGTCATTAAGTGTGTCCTTTTAGATCTGCCTTTCTCAGCCTCCAGAATGTAAGAAATAAATTTCTTTATTTTATAAATCAACTAGTCTTTGGTTATTAACTCAGTCATTCAATATGTGATCATCACCAGCATTAGAAATCAGATAATAACACTGAAAAAAAAGAGAAAAATTGGTTCCTTCCTAAAATTTACATTATAATAGTAAAATGGACAAAACTGAGCTGTAAAGAAATAAATATCTACCATGTGGCCTTAGAGTAGGTATCCTGAGGAAAAGTTAAGTAGATAAAACCTTTGCTGTCAGGCACGGAGAAGGTCTCACTCACTACACAGAAGCATCAGGTTACATTAAAAGGCGAAAAGATGATGCTTCATTATTTTTTTCTTGCTTCTCTACATTTCTTCATTAGCAATAAATCTAAGAATATTTTAATCAATTACATATTTTATTTTCCTTATAAATTTTTCCATGATCCAAATAAAAGTGTTTGGTCAGTTTAAACAAACATACTACAGATTTTGGAGGAAATTACAAAACCATATTGTTTCCAGATGTCCAATGTAATGTGCATCCAAGCCCTCCATTTTATTTCCTTTCCTACCTCCGCACTTGTTCACCTCAATAACTTGCTGTTTGGAGAGACCTAGGCACACCACATTACCAGTACGTTAGTCCTCTCTGTCCCGGACTTGTGTGCTCGCTCCTCTCTGTCCATCAGGATGCTTTTGCCAGGTTCTTGTGTGGCTTTGCTCTAAATATCATCCACATTTCTTTCAAGTCTCTGTGAGTGCTAAGCTATTATATTTGAAGTAACACTTCTCTCACACTGTAGTTCTAAACAGTTATGTGATATTACGTTGTTATTGCCTCGTTCACCCCACACATTTTTCCTGGCCAGTAACTTGGTTCTTTGTTTTGTTTTTTTCTTATTCACTGCTATTTTCTTGATGACTAGCATAGAGGGTGTGCATAATAAATACGTGCTGAATATATGAGTTAATGCATGGAGAGTCAATTACCCTTCAACTCATTGTAATGATTTCCTCTGTCCTCTGCTATGGTCTTGGGTCTACTTTGGATTTTCCTCTAATCTATTTGAGTCCAAAACTATCTCCTCTTTCTTACACAAACATTTCAAAAAGTTGTTTTCCAAATATCAGTTAAAAGCTATTATAAGTAGTAATCTGCCCAGAGGGGGAGGCACCCCAGCGTAGCCACTGCTGCCCTGTCTGCCCTGAAAGGCTACGCTCTGCAAAGAATGTATATTCTGCAAAATCTTTTCTCATAAATCAGAGATCCGGGGAAGATGGCGACCAGGTGAGCAGCAAGGGAGCGAACCTCCTTAATAAACACCAACAGCTCGAGAGAGACTTGGCGAGCGTGAATGCCGGGACCTCGGCTGGGAAGATTAAACTGGGCGTATTTCTCTGAGATGCCGGGGGAGATGTGGTAGGGCGGACCAGGCTGCCGGGGCGAGACGTGGGAAAGCCCCAGACGCTGGGAGCCAGGGACGATCCCCGCGGGGAAGAAGCTTGGCTCGGTCCAAGCGCAGTGGGAGCGCGGCCGCCTCGGTCCCTCCCGCCTCCCGAGCCGGCGCAGCCCCCCCGGCGACTCCCGACAGAGATCGGCTTGTTAGCGGCGGAGACGCCCGGCAATCCCACGTTTCGCGCGTGTCAGGCGAGCTGCGCGGAGGGCCCCAAACGCCGCCGGAAGCGGAGAGAAAGATTTGCTGGGTCCTGGTGCCCCGAGAATACAGACAGCTCGATCCCTCCCGCCCCCCGACCCGGCGCAGCTCTCCGGTGACTCCCGACAGAGATCGGCTCTCTGGCGGCGGCAATGCCCAGCGGTCTCACGTTTCGTGCGCATCGGGCGGGCCGCGCAGAAAGCCCCAAAGGATAGACTGGCACCTTGGAACCTTCATGCCTGCAGGGACTCCAATAACTGGTGAGATATCGGCGCTCGCGACCAGATCACCGAGTGGGGGAGGAGATCCATCCCTA